>CAHIKZ030005511.1:957500-1045000 GCA_903632075.3 Acanthosepion pharaonis | reverse complement strand
ATGTGCCAGTGAGGTCAATTCTTGAGTGAAAGCTGGCATAGGACCTTTCGTATCAGTATGGAGATACAAAATGGAACCACAATCTTGGTTCCCCCATGCCTGTTCAGCCGCTATAGCCCACAGGAATCACTTCTCGCGTCTATACCAGAGCGACAGTTCTCATTGTAACAAAAGTATCTATCCACATAACTCCATCCATGATTTCTGCTATCATTTCTAAACTAGGTCCCCAAAAGGCTTGTGGATTCGACGACATCACTGCTATATTTAACAGCCCCCAAACGAGTGTTGTCTGTGGCACAAGGCTGCGTTTACCGTGGATTCTTCGAGCCCGTAGGCTCGGTCAAAAATATTCCCTTAGAACTCGCATAAACGGGTTCAGGGTCTGTCTAACTCCCCGGACGAAACTTTGCTCTTCGGCAAAGCCTCGTCCGGGTTCCTCTCTGCTGTTTGACAGTTGAGCAGGCGATGGCATCCTTGCATTTGCCCTAAAGAAATGTGCTCCTTCAATGGCTCCTGTTGTCTCTAAACTTTGCAATAATTGTCTGGTTACTTCTTGCTTTTCGACTTGTCGGAAATTCTCCTCTTTGGTTCTTGTCTTTAAAACTCTGGAAAACCAAATGACACCTCGAATTATCAACATATTAGTGTCTTACCACTTTTTGGCTAAGTATTACATGTTCTAATCAACGCCGAATTGGTAAATCATCTTACTTCACACAACCTCCTTTCAGATAAACAATATGCTTTCGTTTCTTCAGGTCAACTGACAATGTATTAACATCCAACACCGAATATGTATATCTAGCTTTATATAAGAAAAAAAACTACACAACGAAACCAGGAGCAAATGCAGAATGGCTAAACGAAAAATGTGCAGAAATAGAGATTGAGTACCACAGACAATGGAGATGTTCATAAACAAATAAAGGAACTAACAGGACAGAAGATATGCTCGTCAACAGGTTGCATAAAATCCAAGGATGGAATGCTCATATTAGAGAAGGAAAAAATGCTTCAGCGTTGGAACGAATATATTGCAGAACTCTTCCACGACGAAAGAGAACAACCAGCAATACACAGAATTATCGACGGGCCTGAAATTCTAAAAACAGAAATAGAAGTGCCGCTGATTAAATTGAATAGAAACAAGGTGGCAGGGCCAGACAGAATTGCAACAGAGATGCTGACAGCCTTAGATGATTTTGGCTTAGACAAGATTATGGAAATAAAAAAAATGAAATCTACAACAGTGGGGATATACAGGAAGATCTAAGCAGATCTCTTTTCATGGCACTGCCTAAGAAACATGGCGCAAACTAATGTGAACTCCACCGAGCAATCACCGAGCTTCATGAGCCACATAACAAAACTCATCATCCGTATTCTGATGAATAGAACACGTAGCAGAATCAGGCCAGAGATAGGACAAGAACAGTGCGGGTTCGTTAAAGACATCGGAACATAGAACGCGATATTCATGCTCAGAATGTTATCAGAAAGGGCAATACAAATGCAGAAGAATGTGCACCTGTTTTTATAGACTACGTAAAGGCATTCGACAAAGTATGCCTCTGTTAGAGCTGCTCAGCAACCTTGACATATTCGGGAAAGACATTAGAATAATCAAAAACCTTTAATGGCAGCAAACCGCCTGCATAATGATAAAAAATGAGTTCAGCAGATATACAAAATTAGAAAGGGATGTAAGGCAAGGATGTGTCTTCTCGCCGGATTTATTCAACCTATACAGCGAGGCAATTCTGAGAGAACTGGAAATCCTACCAGGATTCATTATTGGCGACCAACAACATAAGATACGCAGATGACACAGTGCTGATAGTAAACACGGAAGGAAAATTACAAAAGCTCCTACAGAAGGTCGCGAAGGAGAGCGAGAAGAAGGGACTAAGCATAAACTACAAGAAGACAGAATGTATGGTCACTAGCAAAAATATGATTTACCGGTCAGGGACACTGAGATCAAGAAGGTACGGAAATTTAAATATCTGGGAAGTGTTTTGACAGAGGACGGAAAGTGCGACGCTGAGATCCGAAGACCTATTGAGATGGCCAAAGACGCCTTCCAAAAGCTAAGCAACGTATTACGAGATAGCGGGGTTTCGTTGGTAACAAAGAAAAGAGTACTGAGCTGCTATGTGACATCTTTTTTCCTTTACGTCTGAATTTTGGATGTTCTCCTCAGAGATGAAGAAGAGACTCGAGGCAACGGAGGTTAAGGACACAGTGGACTGAACATGTGAGCAACGATGAGGTTTTGGAGAAGATGCAAAGAGGAAACTCATGCCTAACATCAGGAAGAGGCAGCTGAAATTTCTGGAGCACGTAATGAGAAAGGAAGGCTTGGAAAATTTGATACTCACATGGCGGATAGAGGGAAAGAGGGACAAGGGAAAGCAACGCGTAACATATTTAACGGGCAAGTGAGTGACAGGACAAAGTCTGAGAGAAATAACAAAAAGACAAAACCTATTGAGAGTTTCAAGGGACAGGAGAAAGTGGAGAGCCATGATCGTCTACGGACACGGCACACAAAAGAAAAAGAAGAAATTATTGATTAATGTACTGCTGGTCTTCCGTATTTCTTGAGGTTTTATTTTTAATTTATCGTGCACTTTTTCGGACAGGGGTAGAATTACAGTATTTCTATTTTATCTTTTGACCTTACAGTCTACCGTGCGTAAATAATTATTATTCATTTATATTTTATTATTGTTAATTTCGTTCTGTTTTAAGTAAAAGTTAAGCATTGTTTTAAGAAAATCCAGTGAATGACGTCTTAAATTTACTAATAGACTTCGAAACACATTTTTAGGACAAATATTGGATTTTAAAGAGAATTTTAAATTTGTTGTTTACATTTTTCATATAAAATGGCGGTTCAGTGAGTGATAAAAAAATGTACGAATGTTTTAAAAATGCCTAAAATGTTTATGTACAAAAATTATTTTCGCTTTCAGTTCGGATTAGTCTTTATGTCCGGCTATCTTTCATGCGTATTGTATAGTATAGTACAGTGTAGTATAGTATCTACTTAGTTCGTATATCTTCCTAAACGTATCTTGAAAAAAGTCCCCTTTTTGGTGTTTTTATTGATATAAAGTCGGACCTGAAAGGCTACTCGGGAAACCTAGACATGCAATATTTCGAATAGGCGACCTTCTGTATAAACCCAGGTTTGAAATATACCTAATACCCTCTGTCTAGATATCTGAAAGTCTTTCTGAGCAATTTACCTTTCCCCTTGTTTTAATTAAAGTTTAATTAAAACTTATCAGTTACTTATCAATGTTCCTCGACCAGAGTTGACATTTATCTTTGCACCAAAGGACAAAAATGAAGATACACTGTTGTAGGTGTACCTGCAGGTTCACGACTAACTGAAATCTTATTAGCAATTTCTGCAGACTTTATCAGAACATTTACCTGTATCGGATAAGATGAGTATATTTTCATTGAATATATATCGAAAGTGGATATTTAGAAGTGTAAGCTCTCGTTGTAAATATTTTTGGATAAGTAAATCTAACATTCAGACCCTTCCTTGCCTCCATTTGGTGTTTAAAAACTCTCTGTCAAAAGAAGTATGGAGAAGTGATTTATTTGTGACGTATATCTTGACAGCGAGTAAACAATAATTACTAAACAATACTTACTAAAAACAAGTGTTATAAAACCTCCGTGGAATTTCCTCAAGTAGAGCTAGTATTTAATTATTATAATATTTATCTGTCTATATCTCTGTGATGAAGTATTATGATTATATGCATTATTCGGAGAGTTATCCTCATCTTCATTGCCATATTCACGACGTTTCGGCCGTTGTACGCTCCGGCCTTCTTCAGGTGACTGGAATTTCGGACCGATCACTTTATTTCGTCCAGCGTGGTAGATTGTTCTATTTCCACGTGCCATGCCTCTTCCGGATATCTAGATTATTTCCCTTTAACTCAACTCTCCAAGTTTTTTCGTTCACTACTGCCGTGGCTTGGTACTGAACTCACAACTCTTTGGGTCTAGTCAATGGACGCATGTTCCTAAGTTGCCAGCAAGGAATCATACAGGCTGGTGGTAGCCTCATAATGATGTTACAGGTGTTAGGTGTGCAGTTTCGCCTAAACACCTCACTGACCGGTGACGACTACAATGCATTGCTTTGTGATAATTGAAGCCATCCATATACCTCAATAAGGAAGGGTGATTGCAGCAAGATAAGGCGACGTGTCATCGGACCCAAGTTGTCCAGAATTGGTTTAAGAATTATTCTGGAGGTCCCCAACACGTTCGCGAGACTTGAGACCAATTAAACATTTATGGGCCGTTGAGTTGAAATCATTATTACCTACAAATATCTGGGAGCTGCCGACAGAAATTGAGAGAGTCTAGTAGATCAGCTTCTCTCCAGAATTGATCCGACTACTTGGAATGTGGAATCATTACAACATCGAATTGCTGTAGTCAGTGTCTTGCACGACACTAAGTCCCATGATTATTTGGCGCGAGAAAATCAATATCGATTTAATTTCCTGGAAACCGCTGACGAGATATCTCGCGAGAAATTTATTTGCCCTGCAAAGTAGTTAAAGTATGGAAATTTTATATTTGCAAACCAAATAAATAGCATTAAAAATGAAAATGCCCTGAGCAGCCGCAAATATAATTTTATTTTTGTTTTATGTTTTTTGGGGGTGTTTTTTTTGCATATCAAAATTTTTACCGAATGTATTTATCTGAAAAGAACACATGCACGTCAAAGTTGTTAAAAAAGAACCACGGTCTTTATTCATGTCGTCCTTTGTTATGTGTGTTTGATAAGGTCATTCAAATAAATCGATTGAACTAATGATGATCAAAAACAGATTAATTCAGAATAGTGCTTCATTTGGAGAAAAGAGGGAGAAAGAGAGCGAGGTCGAGATGTAATGAGTGATGAATGTATTGTCGAATCTATAAGTAATTATGTATGTATGTATTATTTTAAGACATTTTTATACATTCTTTTTCATAGATGTGTGACGTCATTTGTCTACATTTGGATATGCATCGAGCAGATGACTGTACGTGAGAAAAATCATGTAAAATTGTAGTTTAAAAACAGTAAAATCAACCTTGCTAACTGAAACGCTGCTCTGTGGCGAAATCGGTAAAAGCACGTCAGGCTATATGACGGTTCCGTATAGGATACAGGTTCGATTCCTGTCGGAGGACGCATGTTTTCTATGACAATTTCTTGGACTTTCAAGCCGGTAAATGTTGTTAATACTGTTTATTATAAACAGAGCAGTTACTTAAATACTTGTATCTATAAAAAAAAGAATGGATAAACATAAAAATGTCTTAAAATATATATATATATATATATGTGTGTGTGTATATATATATATATATATATATATATACATCATTAAATATAACAATATGTCAGCATAAAAAAATATCATCTTCGATGCCGAATGTCTTTGTTTAAATGTCCGTATAACCACACTGAAGATGGCTCCTGTGAACCGAAAGCTTAGATCAAAGATCCGCTTAATAAAAAAATATTCAAATTTTGGACAATTTTTGTTTTTATTTTCACCCGAAATTAAAGCAACCATACGAAGTTTAGAACGGCCCATGATCAGACATAATAGACATGACCCATCTTCCGAATTGTCATTTTGCAGACAGTACTGTTTCGCAGCTTCTCAGTGCGACTAGACATCCGTATGCCTCAAGCCAGGATCGAAACCCAACCGATTTGGTGTCAATCAGAGCCATCTTCATTCGGTAGAGTTACGCAGCTAAATCTAGTGTATTGTTTTTACGAATGTAAACAAATGCCAATCAGCTGAAGTGCTCCATTCATTTTACTGAAGAGCTTTACATTACCGCAGGTGGCTGTTGTTTATAGAATTAGCTTATCACTCAACAGTCCTCAACTGAAATATATTTTCAAGAGCTATATATATATATATATATATATATATATATATATAATAGATTAAATCCAACAAATATTTTAATATATTTTCTGTTTATACGTTTTCTTTTACAGATAAAATTTACTTTGAATAAATGCTCTGTTTTTAATTAAATATTATTAATTGCATTTACCGGCCTGAATATTCGAGAAATTTCGCAGAAAATATGCGTCCTCCGACAGGAATCGAACCTGTATCCCATGCGGAAATCCATCATTTATCCTGACGTGCTGTTAACCGATTTAGCTTCGATTCCCTTTGCCAAGACCCTCAGACTTCACTTGCTCAAAGCTATTTTTAACCGAAGCGGTTTATATAGAACTGACAGTGTAGATATTTTTGAATGGGTTTGGTGCCATGCTTGGCATCCATAGGAAAGTCTCGATCTAATGAGGCTATTTAAGAACATGATTCGGATTTTCAGGTTGACGTTTTGAAATTAAATTTATGAGCCGTATTCAGTTTTTTTTTTTTTTTTTACTTTTTATTTTTTTGGCTTTGCTTTGATAGCATTGAGAAAAGTAGAAAATCTTTTCATTTCCACTTAGCTATGTGGGAAATCGTAGAGTATACCGGTCCCTTTAGCGTTGATAGGCTAACAAGTCTAACAGTAACACCACGAAGTTCAGAAGCAGAATATACATGGATGGGAGCCGTCAGATTTTTTTCTGCTAAGACGTACCTTGATCTACTACTGCTTCAGTCCATCTGGAACGCAATGTTTCTATAAGGTAACCAAAATGCCTTTGCCGGGAAGAAGTGATCACTTATAGGCAAATAAGTACGTCACGTGCCGGAAAATCGGTGGGGTGGGGTCATTGCTCTTGACCAATGCTGGAGCGTTGCGCACACATATCAGTCATAGCTCGAGCAGTAGAGAGGAAACATGGCGGTGTCGAAACATCTTGTTTGGGGTTGTCTGCTTTATGACTTCAAGGTGAGCTTCTCTGTAGCCTCATCAAGTCATCGTATACGTTAAAAGCCTTTAGGGATAATGTTGTGATAGAACGCACCACCAGGAATTGGTCCCAGAACTTGTGATGAACCCCGCAGTGGCCAACCACAGTTTCTGGATGATGAGGTCTGAAGGCGACCATAGAGGAAGACAACAGCCAAACCTGGGCTTGCCGAACGATTACAGGTTTCTGATGAAGCAGTCACCTGCACGCACGGGGAAGTTGAGCAAGTGGGCGACCCACATACTTTCGAGAGCCAACAAACAACAACGAGTGATAGCCTGATTCTCGTTACTTCCTTGGCACTGCAACGTAGCCATATTTGATCGAGTGCTCACCAGTGACGAAAAGTGGGTCCCGTATGACACTCTTAAGCGTGCCAGACATTGGTTGGCATCAGGGGACCCTGTGCCTCACAGCACAAGAGCACGTCTACACCCACGCAAGAGCATGCTTTGTGTCTAGTGAACTAGTCGGACTGCTACCAACAGGACAAACCATCACCGTGGACCTGTATTCATAGCAGATGGAACGTGTGCAACAGGTACTGAAGCAGAAAGAGCCAGCATTGGTTATTCGGAAGAGTCTATTGTTCGTCCATGAGAATGCCAGGCCTCATGTGGCGCGGGTGTCAGGAATGCAATACGAAGACTTGGCTGGGAGACACTGTGACATCAGCCTTACTCTCCGGACCTTGCTCTAAGAGATTATCAAATCTTCCATTCCCTGGACAACCACATTCAGGGAGAAATCCTTCGCAAATGTGTCAGACTTTCGGAAGGCAATCACAGACCTCTTTGTGTCCAAGAAACCTGATTTTTATGGCCATGGTGTTGCGAACCTGGAGGCACTTTGGAATAACGTTCTGGATGCCGATGGGGATTTCTTTAAAAATAACATAATTTTTTTTTTAAAAGTTGGAAGAACTTTTGGGGTTACCTTGTGCAAGGAGTATATATATATATATATATATATATATATATATATATATATATATATATATATATAATGGACTCTCCCATCGATTTCGACGTATGAGTATTCGCCAACTTTATTCTTTTTATGTTTGTGTCGTATGTAACACTTCTGCATACGAGTCTATATATTGTGCAAAAAAGAGGATAATGGGACATAGCCATAACAATAATATACATATATATATATATATATATATATATATATGTGTGTGTGTGTGTGTGTGTGTGTGTGTGTGTAAATATATAGAAAAATAGGAAAGAACCGTTAGGTTAATAATCTTTAGTATTTTTTTGCTTTTATTTTTAAAAAAACAGTGCTCAATGCATAAGTAGAGCTTAAATTATAATTATTATTTAAAAAATATGATTCCATCGCTACATAAGATATATATATATATATATATATATATATATATATATATATATATATAAATATATATGGATAATTCCAAAGAGGATATAAATCCAAAGAGAGCTCAATGGATAATTCAAAGACTTGAAGAGATCATGGGATATTTTAAATCCGATATCGGTTCCAACTCATCAGACCTCATATTTAAATACAAATAAATGGATAAAATATTTCAAAAAAATAATTTAAGTATAAATTATTTCTAATAATCTTAGAGAAAATGACGCAAAGATTTTTTTTAAAATTATATATATATACTATTTTCCATCAAAGTTCTTTTTAAAAATAGGTTATAATAAATAAAAATATAAAATAAAAAAGATATTAAAAAGGAATAAAAATTAAGGAATACGTGTATTTTTATCCTTATATATATATATATATATATATATATATATATATATATATATATATATGAAGAAGAAATATAGTTTTAGGTGTGCTATATTTATGAGATTAGAAATATCAGAGATAGAGCGTATTTAAATATAAATTTAGTGAACATTGAAATCAACACTCGGGTGTGACAGGCTGTTTCATACTAGACTCAATCGTCAGGCCGTTAATGTTGGATTTTTTTCTCGACTATTTATATATATGGGTCAGTGGTGCATTGTGGTTAATCTATTCTGGCGTTTATTTATTTGTTTTGGTTAATTAATTTCACTTGCTTTTGATTTTTATTTTGTATTATTTATTCTTTTCGATTTTTGATGTTTTATCAACGTAGTAAAAAAAAAAATGGGGGATATGCTTAGGTCGCTTATCTAATAGTTTGCTTTGGTCTGGGAAGATAATTAAAGCTACTTATTCGTCCAATGTTTAGATTACTTGCCGTAGTCTATTCTGTTATTTTAGCGGGTAGGGGGCATTTATTTATTTATTTATTTGGATTAATTATTTTTACTTGTTTTGCATATTTGTGCTTATTTTATTAGTTCTAAGGGTTATTTTAGCGGGGTATTTGTTTATTTGTTCATTTATTATTTATTTGGATTAATTTTATTTGTTTTTATTTATTTACTTATTTTTTATTTTGTATATTTTTATTTACTCTCAACATAACGTAGTAATGTTGTTATTGTTATATAGCACTTATATATATATATATATATATATATATATATATATATATATATATGTAAAGCGAAAGAGAGATAGAGAAGATGAGAGATAGAAACGCAGAAATTGAATTCAACAGCTCCTGAACTCAAATGACAAAAAAAGCTTTTCTCATCTCAGATATCCATAAATGGACCATGTCCTTTTGTCGCTAAAAGAACTTGGTAACAAACAGGAAAATTGAATTTATTATATTTTCATTAATTAAGTTTGGTTTCAAACAAGTCTCTCTTGATCTTACACAGAATGCATAAATTCTCAATTTTCAGACACTTTGTCAGTGACAAACACGCAGACGGGGACGTCATCTGAAGGAATGTCCAAGCACTTAATTCGACCCCATGACGATAAATCATTTAATGACCAAGCAGTAATGTTGAACAAGAATACGAAATTGTGTTGCGCAACATAACCCTAGGACTATTTATCAGTCTCTCATCGAACACTGAGATCAAATGAGAAGAGAGGAATAACATTTAAAATAGTATTGTTGATCGTGAAGAATAATCTGTAAGTTCTCCATTAATGAGCGATTAGTATACCAATGACGTCCAATCAACCCTTCTTTTCAGCTCAACATCATGTTCAGCAATATATATATATATATGAGACTTTGCCAATATTCTTGACAGCAACACTTTTATTTTGCACCTTTTCACTCACCAAGAATTTCAAAGCTTCTTCGGGAACTTTATTTTACTTTACATCGTTTTTTCTTGTGGATCTGCTTGCTTTAAAACGTATTATTACTTCCTAACGGATGGTAAATCAAATATATATATATATATAATTTTTTTTAAAGGCATTTTTTATGTTTATACGTTCTTTTTATAGATACAAATATTTAAGTAAATGCTCTGTTTATAATAAACAGTATTAACAATATTTACCGGCCTGAATGTCCGAGAAATTTATATAGAAAATACGCGTCGTCCGACAGGAATCGAACCTGTATCTTATACGGAACTGTCATATAGCCTGACGTGTCTTAACCGATTGGGCCACAAAGGAGGGTTCGGTTAGCAAGGTCGATTTTACATTTTACATTAGGATACGCATTGAGCAGATATGAATGAATGACAGAAAATCATGGAGAATTGTGTTTAAAAGCAGTAAAATTGACCTTGCTAACCGAACGATCCTCTGTGTCTCAATCGGTTAAGGCACGTCAGGCTATATGACGGTTCCGTATAGGATACAGCTTCGATTGCTGTGGGAGGACGAATATTTTCTATGAAAATTTCTCGGACATTCAGGCCGGTAAATGTTGTTTAATACTGTTTATTATAAAACAGAGCATTTACTTAAATATTTGTATCTTTAAAATGAATGTATAAACATAAAAAATGTCTAATATATATAGTAAAATACGAAATCACTTCATGCGGGGAATAAACTTATTTTAACCGACTATCAGAACTCAGTCTATAATGGGGGTTGAATAAGACTGACGAATTATATTTTTTATCGGTCAAAATAAGCTTCTCCATATGAGGTTATTTTCAATTTTATTTTTTTATGAATTTTTGTTCTGTTATAATAAATATATTGAGCTCTTTTTGTGGATCAGTTTTAATATTTTGTATTACTAGGATCCACTTGGATTATATGCCAACGGATTTATTACCTTTACGATATATATACGTTATTTTTATAGATACACTTATTTAAGTAAATGCTCTATTTATAATAAACTGTATTAATTACATTTGCCGTCCTGAATGTCCGAGAAATTTCGTAGAAAATATGTTCACTCTGATAGGAATCGAACCTGTATCCTACACGAAACCGTCATTAGGCCTGACGTGCTGTACCATTTAACTACAGTGTAAACGTCTGGTTAGGAAAGACAAATTACTTTTTTAAACAAATTTCCCACGATCTTTCTCGAACGCTCATATCTGTTCAAAACGTATCTTAATGTAAACAAATGACATCATATATTATAAAATGGACTGAGTTCGACAATTATTTTAATATATTTTCTAGTTTTACCTTATTTTTATTATCACAGTTATTTAAGAAAATGCTCTGTTTGTGATAAATAGTGTTAATTACTTAAATAATTGTATCTATAAAATTAACGCCCACTTCATACGCTATCTTCAGACCATCAGATTGCAATCAAGCCTGAAACAGACTCTCGCCGCTAGCTGTTGACCTCACTGATCACATTCTGGGGGCACGGATAAACCACTGGGTGAGATGCCCCCCTCCTTTCAGTCTTTGTTAAGACAGGCATCTAGGAGAAGGACACTCTGATGAAAAACCTGAGGTCTGTTGTTCATGGTGTGCGTGGCAAACTTTTGCACCGACGTCATGTTATCAGCAGTTCCAAGAAGTGTGGATGGTGTTACACAAGCCTTCGCCACTATAATCAAAGCATGTGTGGGTTTCTGACAACTTAATTCACGTTAAAATAACTTATGTGTGTTATCATTAAGTCCTACAAACAGGGACAAGCTGAAGAGTAACCTCTTAGCTGCGAATATAAATCACACTACCTTTGAGAACATCGTAATTGATCGTAATGAATGGAAGATTACATGCTACAATGGCATCAAGAACAAGGCAGCATCAAACATTGTCAAGCTTTGTCAAACTAGGGAAAGGAATAAAATATCTTCTGCTGTTCCAGCCATATACTCCAAGAATCCACACTTTTGCACAATCTGTGGACTTCTTTGCAAATCACTAGCATGACTAAAATGTCACTTGCGACTTACACACAAGGTTAAATAGACAAAGTTGTTGGAACCTCATACCTCGAAACCGACGGGAGAGTCCATCATCATATATATATATATATATATATATATATATATATATATGAAGAAAGAACAGTAAGATATATAATCTGGTGTTCTTATTGGTATTTTTATTTTTACAAAATAGTGCTCAAAGTAAATTTACAGAGCATTAATAAAGAATGAAATAAAGCACCTACAGTAAAATGGAAGTTAATAAGAAAACCTAGAATATGTAGGTCATTAAATGACCCATGTCCTTTGTGCATACATGAGAAACTATATATTATTAAGTTTATAAAAAATAAAAATTTTACTGAAACAGAGAAATGAAATAGCTATTTTTGCCGTCATTGTCAAAGATTTTCCTTAAATAGTATTTAAAAATAATATTTAAAAATAAAATTAAAAAGTGCAACCTGGTAATATACATACTTATATTTGATATGAAAAAATAATTTTATATACTGTAAGTAATTCTATTACATTTACTTGTTTTAAAAAGAAATATAGTCTATTAAAATTAAGAGTGAAAATATTTTAAAATTGTAGTTAAATAAAACGAATTCTAACCTAAACATCTTTTAAAATAGTAGTTAAATAAAACGTATTCTAACCAAAAAATCTCTTTCAAAGTACTTCAAGCACTTAAAAGAATCCAATAAAACACCTACAGTAAAATGAAATTAATAAAAAAAGCTAGAATATGTAGGGAATTAAATGACCCATGTCCTTTGTACATGCATGAGAAACTATATATTACTAAGTTTATGAAAAAATATAAAAGGTAAGTTTACTGAATCGGAGAAATGAATTAGCTATTTTTTGCCGTCATTCTCATAAATTTTCCATAAATAATATTTAAAAATAAAATTTTGAAAAAATGTGACCTGGTGATATACATACTTATACTTGATATGAAAAAAATAATTTTATATACTGTAAGTAATTCTAGTACATTTACTTGTTTTAAAAAGAAATAGTCTATTGAAAATTAAAAGTGAAAATATTTTAAAATTGTACCTAAATAAAACGTATTATAACCTAAAAATCCCCCAAAAATCTTTAAGCATACAAATAGAAAAAATGCCGTGAGAATTTTTTGCCGTTAACAATAAATTTAAAAAAAAATCCAGACGACATGTCAGAATTCGTTGAAAAATACATCCCTACCCCTACCTAAACATAACCCCTTTTTTGAACGTAACAAATAACTGATACAAAAAAGTTAATAAAAATTAACACGCAACCACCCCTTGTCTGGATGATTGGATTTCCCTGTACCCTGAATTATGAATTTTTCTTTGCCTTTAAAACTCAGTAAATTTTTAAAAAATAAGTTATTCCAAAATTCGCTTGAGGATGAAATGGAACTAATGTCTTTAATTTAATTACAAAATTAAATTCTGAGCTTTTAGCTTCCATTTTTGAAACATGGTTAATACTGTGTAGCGAAAAAAAACATATTTTAAATCAGTTAATTTATAATATATATATATATATACTAATGAAAAGAGAACTAAACGAATATAAATTCAAACGTGCATGAAATTAATTTTTTTCGTAAGAGAAGCTCAATACAAAAGTTTCCTATTGTCATTTTATTCATTTAACAAATTAAAGAGAACACTATAAAAAACGTTCATGATTTTGTTTCGATGCCCAATTCAGACATCTCATCAGGTGGTTCGATCAAAGATATTTATAAACGATTTTTTAAAATGTTTTTAAAAATGTTTATGAAAATTATATGTTTAAAAAATGGAAAACAAAGAAAAATTTCCATAAAAGGGAAAAAAAGAAATACATAAAAGGTTAAAAAAATACACAAAAAAAAAAGAAGACATGATATCAATAAAAGGAAAAAAGAAAGAAGAAAGAGAAATAGAAAGAGGTAAGAAAAGAAAGACATAAGAAAACTTCCTTTCTCCAAAGAAAAAGAAAAAAAAAGGAAAGAAGGAAAAACAGGAGAAGTTGTTGATGATAATTTAGCCAATGAAAAAACGTTAACATTGAGGGGGGGTGTAATAGAGAAAGAATTCAAAATTTAACCGGAAATAATAGCAACTAGATAGAATTTTTTTAAATACAATATAGCAGTTCGTGATCCATATGGCGTTTTGAAAGAAGCCACATAATTTTAAACAAAATTAAACATAGTATGTAAATAAAAGACACTTTAAGAAGTAAAAACATTAGACATGCAAAATAACTAATTCACCTTACAAAAAACTACATTATAAATAAATAAATATAAATATTTGAATATTTGTATGAATTACATAAATTTAAAGGCTATTACCAAACCTTATTACCAGTAATATATGAGTATAAACCTATCTACGGCAAGTATTATTACCAGTAATTTATGAGTATAAACCTATCAATCACCTTAATTCAAAATAAACTACTATGGAAAACATTAAAATGTTTATACAAACTTAATATAACATAAGAGATGTGATTATTAAATTATAAAGTTTTAAAGTTTAGCAAGATTGTAAAGTTAAATCCGTAATGTGCCTACAGTTAACGGTAATTTCAAATCTTTGATTTAACAATTGATCGCTATTCAAAAGTTTAATTATCTGCATTTTCTCCTGTAGACATAGAAAACAAGGTTCATATAAATATTTACAATTTCTGGTTTGTTTGAGGATTTTCCATTTAACTTTAGGTGTTTTGTTTTCACTTTTCAATTTTCAAAAATAATTAGAAAGTAAAGTTTACTGGGATTGTTAGTATTAGTAAAAGATGAGAGATGCCTATACCAACGTATTTTAAAATGAATTTTTGGTGCTTCTAATATAAAACTTAACAATCCTGGGATTTTCAGTTGTTGAAATAGAACATATATATGATAGGGATTCAGTTAAGCACTTGTTAGATAATTCACATTGGTCAGGATTCCTACAGTTACATATGTTGGTTTCACGGGACAAATTAGAATTAGTACCAGCATTACAGTTATTATTGTTATATAATTTCAGTATTTTATTGTTGTGCGATTTAATTATTTTCCAGATTGTTAGTACAACTATAGCTAAGATTTAGAGTATTCCGATTGAAAATTTTACTTAGTGGATTACTTCTTGTTTCTATTCTTCTTCCTAGAACAACTATAGTGTTCTACAAACTTAATTTCAGAAGATCTATGTGCACCATCCCTTATTATATACCGTGCTATGTTTCTCGATCACTTCTTTGTTAGAGGAGTGTTGGCTAATACTATGTTCAACAGATGATGGAATATGTTGGATTACAGACGGTGGGTAATTAGAATTAGGGTGGATATAGATCGGGTTAGCAATTACAAATTTACAAATCTAAAATCAACTTGGTCTTATCCAATGGATTGGAACTACTGAAGTAAACAACTGATTCAAGAAACCAACCCTATCTATTAAGCGAATGGATATCAAAACGAGAAAGCTTCTCACTTGCCACCATATACATCATCCTAAGGTTGATGTTGATCGTCTGTATGTGTCCAGATCCGAAGGATGCAGAGGATTAGTTCAACTAGAACTGTCTTACAACAATAGGTCTTCAAAGATACCTGGAAACTACAGAAGACTAGATGATAATCTGTGTCAATAAAAATAACTTTATTCAGGAATAAAGGAAGCCGACGAATTGAAAAGAGAACTTCAAGTACAAATAAACCATAATGCACCTACTGCAGCGGCAAAGAACCTAAAAAAGAAAGCAAATGCAATGTTCCAAATGCAGAAACGATAGGAAAAAAAACCTCTTCATAGTCAATACTCTGCCCGTATCAAACAAGATAATATAGACAAGGCACGTACCTATCAGTCAAGGTTAAAAGCTGAAACAGAAGGTTTTATTCTTACTGCACAGATTAACAAATTTTGTTAATCCGAAACGCAAATTCTCTGATAAATATCCAAAAACAATTGATCATTTTGTATAAGGTTTCACCTGTTGAAAAAATCGGTATAATAGAATGGGCCAACATTCACATTGAAAAATCTGCAACTCTTACCATAAGGAAACTGTAAGAAACATTTATAAACATCACACAAAATCTGTTACAGAGATAGGACCTGTAATAATTTTATGAGACTTTACAATACACGCAAAGAGAAAGATCAAAGCTAATCGCCGAGGCATCGAGATCCAGACAACAAAAACAGAAGGCGCTTTCTTAATGACATGCCAGTCCCGGCAGATTGTCACGTATCTTTAAAGATCTTCAAAAATCTATCAAAATACAAAGATCTTGAAGTGAAAATCTATTTTAAAAAATGTGGCACATGAGGACATCAATAACTTCAGATCTTGAGTTGATTGGAAAAGTGTCCGATAGACTGATTGAAGGGATTACTGGTAGCCCATACCATAAAGAAATACAAAAAATATGTACTCACAAGTACAGCCCACACATTCCGAAAAGCTTTATCTATGTAAAATGTGTAAGCTTAGATTTTTGGGTTTTTTTTTTTCAAAACGTGGAAAATAACATGAAGCCATTGCTGACCTTAGTTTATGAGTCCACCTCCAAAAATGCAAATGATCAGGTCTTGGCAGATGATCTGATCTAACAGCTAAATGGGGGGGGGTTAAAACATTCAATGCCTACAAAACCAAGCTGGTTATGTTTCATCATCACCGAACAGACCCGCCACCCCCGAATTTTCTCCAATAACGATGAAGGGATTTACAAGGAACGAAGTCCATTGCCTTGAACTTCTTGTGGGAATTAAAACTCACCCCAGACTTCAAGTGGAACTCGAGTACACGATCCATCACCAAAGATTCTGGAAAAATGGTCGGCTTTCCAGAAGGTACCTGCTTTCTTGGATGGTGAAATGTTCTTTTGAACAATAACTCCTTAACAAAAAGTAAAATTTGATCTTTGATTATTTGTTCAAAATTTGGTAAGTTGGTCAAATCGAAGAATTATATATATATATATATATATATATATATATATATATATATATATATATATATATTTTACTTATTATAAAACGCAGATTGTGTGTGTGTGTGTGTGTCTGTAACGTTTATATATTGGATCGGATTTCCTACATTTTCAACCGATTTTCAACAAAACTTCACAGGACTACATAAAATTACCTTGTGGTGGTTCTAGCAGCGCCAAAAATGGGAAAAATATAATTGTTTTGCACAAAATCAATTTGAAAACACGATTAAGAGACATCGTGAAAATGGAAGGGGACAACTCATCAGGTTGTTTGTGTGTGTGGGTTCCTTTAAATATGGGAGCGGATTTCCTATATTTTTCAGCCGATAAAACAAAACTTCACTTTTTTTTTTTTTTTTTGGCAGGTATGTTTCTTATTCTCTTGCACTTTTTTTCTTTTATTTTTAACATTCAGAATAATTTAAAATTCCATTTACAAGACAATTATTTATAATAAAATTCTATTCAATCGGGAGACTCATAACGATTGAAAACAATATTTTTGTTTGAGTTTGGGTTGGACCAATTCGTAAAAATAAAAACAAAAAACTAATTAAGACATGCGTGTCCGTCAACCTTAAACAATAATCTAACGATCTCTACTGATTGTACAAATACAAACATCGGATAAATTCTTTATCTTTAGTGAAATAATGAAATTTAAACATACACAAGTCCTAACTAAAAATAATAACCGGAACGGGAAACTACTTTAAATACATGGTGTCCAATTTTTTACTGTATTCAATAAGTAAAAAATCATAAATTGTAAAAAGATTATTATATATTACAGAGAAGGCTACTAAATGAATAAAATTTGTTAGATCATAATTAATAAACCAAATAAAGTTAATATTTTTTGTATAAGAAACAATGCGTGGAAAATATATTCAAATCAGAATTCTAATTATGAATCACCACAAGCAAAATATACAATTTTATTACTGTATTCAATAAGTAAAAATCATAAATTGTAAAACTAAAAGATTACAGAAAGGCTACCTACATTTTTCAACCGATTTCAACAAAACTTCACTTTTTTTTGGCATGTAGTGTTTCTTATTGTCTTGCACACTTTTTTCTTTATTTGTACATTCAGAATGCTTTAAAAATTCCATTTACAAGACAATTGTTTATAAAATTCTATTCAGTCGGGAGACTCACAACGATTGAAAACAATGTTTTGTTTGAGTTTGGGTTCGACCAATTCCTAAAAAACAAAAAAACTAATTAAGACATGCGTGTCTGTCAACCTTAAACAATAATCTAACGATCTCTACTGATTGTACGAATACAAACATCGGAATAAATTCTTTTATCTTTATAATAAATTTAAACATACATACACAAGTCCTAACTAAAAATAATAACCGGTACGGGAAACTACTTTAAATACACATGGTGTCCAATTTTTTTACTGTATTCAATAAGTAAAAATCATAAATTGTAAAAGATTATTATTACAGAGAAGGCTACTAAATGAATAAGATTTGTTAGATCATAATTAATAAACCCAAATAAAGTTAATATTTTTTGTATAAGAAACAATGCGTGGAAAATATATTCAAATCAGAATTCTAATTATGAATCACCACAAGCAAAATATGCAATTTTTATTACTGTATTCAATAAGTAAAAATCATAAATTGTAAAACTAAAAAGATTACAGAAAGGCTACCTACATTTTTCAACCGATTTTAACAAAACTTCACTTTTTTTTTGGCATGTAGTGTTTCTTATTATCTTGCACACTTTTTTCTTTGTTTTTACATTCTGAATGCTATAAAAATTCCATTTACAAGAGAATTGTTTATAATAAAATTCTATTCAATCGGTAGAGACTCATAACGATTGAAAACAATGTTTTTGTTTGAGTTTGGGTTTGACCAATTCGTAAAAACAAAACTTATTAAGACATGCGTGTCCGTCAACCTTAAACAATAATCTTTGTCAATTTTATTTTTCAGTCTTTATGATGGTGAATACTTGATCTATCTCTTACTGTTATATCCCCGGGCAACGCCGGGCTCTACTGCTAGTATATATATAAAGAAGTTAATGGTCAGAGTTGAATTAAACCGGAAAACAATAGTATTGAAAATATGTTCAGTAGACATATAAAAAGATAAAAAATTAACCTGTAGAGCTTTTAAGTATAGAAAGATAGAAAATCAGCCGATTCCGCTGAGTTGGTTTCAACCTTTCGGTATTTTCAGAGGTTGAAAATCAAGTGTATATAATGCATGTAATGTCAATATAACCACCTCTGATGATGGCTCATGTGAGCAGAAAGCTTAGATTGATGAATAGCATAATAAAAATATATTCAAATGTTGGACAGTTTTTGTTTTTATTTTCTCCCGAAACTAAAGCCACTATACGAAGCTTTTAATGGCTGATGATCCCACATAATAGATATAAATGTTTGAATAATATATATATATATATGGTGAATTTTCGTAGCAATTTTTCATTTACACATTTTGCCTAAAAACAAACGAAAATTATTTGGTAAAAATTTTTTTTAATGATTTGCTAAGGAATTTTAATTCATTTTTTTCTATATTACAGACAATTTTCATGGTTTCCGGTACATATTTAACTTTAAATTGTCCAATGTCTGAGTACTTTCGACTTTTATAAGCCATTATCTGAGAATTTTGTACGATATCGGTTACATCGTTACTTGAAAATATTGAAAAATCGTGATGGAACTGTTCGCTGTGTGTGGTCAATGTTGCATCATCAGCAAAGAGCATTTCCCTGGTGCGTACAGCGCGCATCTGGGTTTTTGCCCTCGGGCCATGTTGAACAATTTACCATTGCTTCTTGTCTGTAATCAATGACAAATTTTCATCATCATAGCTGACAGCACACGGCATGTGCTTGTGAAAGGATGTGATGAAGCCCAGCAAATTTGGTGGGGGGCAGCCAATTTTCATTAGTCATTTCAAGCTAACAAGGTAGGAGGCCTTGCAGAGATCGATTAAGGTGATGTACAGAGGTATCTGTCATTCACGGCATTCTTCCTAGAGCTGACCTAGAGATCATGTCAGTTGTGGATCACTTAGTCCTAATTCCACATTGGGATTCTGGGTAGATGCTATCAGCAAGGACTTGCAGTTGAATTAAACTACTCAGTCAAAGACTTTTCCAGTTGCTTAACAGGGAAATACCCAGGTAGTTATTGCAGTCACTGTGGACGTCTTTTTTTATACTGGGTAACTGTCTTCACATTGCGCATGTGGGGCTCCGTTTCAGAATTGTAGAAAAATGAAATAAATTATTTAAACTTAGAAATTACTTGAATTCAGAAATTAACACATTTATTGTACATCATCATCAAGACTGTTTCGATTTGAGGTCATGAATTCAGATGTTCTCTCATCTTCATTGACATTGTCTACTGATGCGACAATATTTTGCCAGCCTTCTCTCTCCTCTGCGAGTTTGCGGGTTCGTTGCAGATCTTCCTTAATTGTAACCTTCTCCAAAGAAAAAATGGGACCTTTCTGCCTTGTTCTTTGAATGTTTCGGTTCGGCGATGTGACTATAGTGGTTCTTGGATGACCTCTGCTTTTTGAAGTCAGTCTTTTTAAAGTAAAACTCCGTGGCTTTGTTAACTGAGCATTCTGGATCTATTCTGTTTGTTGACATTGAACTGTATTACATAAACATGGTCTGATACTTTCCAAAATTAATGTCCATTATTCTTCCATTTACTGTTGACACCAAATTCGTTTCCATAATGTCTGCATTCTGTCTCTAAACATATCAGCTGGTCTTTATTTTTTCCGTTGTTACTTTTCAGACCAGATCCAATTTTTCATTTTCCGAATATTGTCTTTCTCATTATGCAACGTTTTAAATAAGTAATCACTGTGTAGCAGCAACTGGAGCAGCCATTACCTACTTCGCCAACATGATATGCTACTAAAATTTGTCATGTTTATGACCGGCTCCAAAAATTTTAATTTTTATATTCATATATATTAACCAATCAGCGACATCATATGAGATGTGCGGTATCCTTTGAATTTGCAAACGATTAAGATTTGTTGTTAACTACAAGATCACTTCAGAATTTGATCAATAATATTTTCCCTCCTAAAAATCGATATTTAAATATTGGGAAAATATTTATTAACCAATAAAATTGAGATTAATAAATCTAATTTTTGTTTTTCTGGATCCGATTTTTATTATAAAAATGATCAATTTTTGTTCGATAGTTAGTTTTTTAGTTAAACTTTTACCTAGTTGGTTATTCGTTTGATTTACTATTGATATTTGTTTATTATTTTTAACCCTTCGGTGTAATTCTTAGTTTGTTTTTTGTTTTTTTCTACACTTTTACTTTTATTTTTGTCTATTTTATATTTCCTGAAGACTTTTTTCTTTTTCACCCCGCCTCCTTTACGTCTATATATAAATTTGATCCCGACAGTCAAAGAGAAGTCAATGAAGAAGCTCGGAATTTTGTATGAAATTCCACTGACTAATCGGCACCGAGATGCAAAAAAAGTGGCCCTAAATGGGCTTGAATCTATGTACAAAACCAATCTCTCCGGCCAACTGAAGGCTTTGATGTTGCCAACTGAAGGCTTTGATGTTATCAACGTAGTTTGCTGCCCGTCTTCTGTGGCCATTGCAGGTGCATGATATTAATCTGTCTAGCATTCAGCAAACGCAGTAGTGCAAATGGCTTGGACCTGCCCCGTGTTTCTCCATATGTACACGTGGCGTCATAACAAAGTACTGGAAGTGGTCATGGACTCAAAATCCTTTTTCAGAAGGAAAATGAACGTCCTGTGTGAAAGACCCAAATAACTCCCAAAATGACTCTACTGAGTGAAGCCCAGGTTTGGAGGGGTGTTACTTGATCTTAGAACATCTCTGCAATTTCCAGTACACATCATTCAGACAGACGTACGCCCTGATATAGTAGCGATTTAAAGAAGTGTTTCCTAGTAGAATTGATAGGAGGAGAACAATGAGAAGGCGCACGGACAAAAGAAAAACCGCTACAAATGGCTGCGTTCCGATTGCGTGGAAAAGATGTGAACATGTCATGTGATACCTATTGGGGTCGGGTACCGTGAATTCCTTGGACGGTCAATCGTTTCCTTCTTTTTGAAGGTGGGAATCACTGACCGGAAACAGACCCACAGCAGGTATCGAATTGGATCTGGGCAAGTTTCAAAGTTAATTAAAACCATGATCGCAACACAATGCGACTTCTGACCTGAAACGTCCATCTGTTTACCTTCCATTCAACGTCATTGATAATGGCCGTTACGAGCGCGTTGTGCATTGATTAACGACCAAAAGCAAACGCTTTTAACACAACGTTGAAAATCTGACTTACAGTTGAAAAAAAATCACAAGTCTATACAAAAAACAACACCCTGTAGAGTGGCAAAAGCTGTTAGTAGCGCCAGGGGTTAGACACCGAAAAAGTGTTACATCCCCTGGTTGGCGGCTGACGAGGACAAAGTATCGCACGTGATTTCACACATTGTATATTAAAAAAGATTTTACCGCAAGAAAAAAAAAATAAAAACTTGCTTGTCTTCGACTTTAAGAAGCAATATTTCTGACAAAAGATCAGTTTGTTATAAAATACCGTTCAGAATCGAGGAAGAAATGGCTGCTGTGGCAGGCTTGAAATTTTTAAGTAGGATATAAAAGGTAGTTTGTAACGTTGGGTTTTTTTTTAAGTCTAGATTGAATACATAAATGTATAAAAAATAATTGACAACGAATACTAATGAAAACATTTGTGGAAAACTTAAAATTTATGAAAAAACCAATTACAATCTGTCAAGGAAGACAAAAATAAAGATATACAGTCCAACTCCTCTAAACCAAACATTCAAAATGTTTGGTATTGACGGTACTGTACTGATTCGAAGAAGAAAAGGCTTCATATTTATGTCAATAGAAATATTTGGATTTCAAGATGAGTCTAAATTCTAAGAAGTCTCATTCGGAAAAGTCTAGATTATGCGATGTTCGGATTTGGGGAGTTCTTCTATATAATAATGAATATATACGATAAATGAAAAAATAAACAATGATTACAAATTATATTAAATTATTAGTTTAAGCAGTATTTACATTTTTTCTATTATTTAGTCTGTAATTATTTAAGATCTGTAATATTTTGAAGTTACGAAAAACACTTTATCACTCCTCGAGTTCAGAACACTATCAGAGAGAGAGGAGAGAGAGAGAGAGAGAGAGAGTGAGCGAGTGAGGGAGTGAGAGTGAAAGACTTTTTACAGATACATAAAGAGAGAGAGAGAGAGATTGAGAGAGATAGAGAGAGATTCTTTCTTTCTTTCTTTCTAAAGATACATATAACCTCCTCACTACTAGAGTTTCACATTTTGGATCATTAGGTTATCGTTCAGTTATTGTATATATGTTGAAGAATTTATAAATATAGATTTCTGTCCATATATTTGATGTGTTGTTCAAAATTTGAAATAAATAGATAGATAAGTAGATAGAAAGATAGATATCAACAGACTGAGATAGATAGATAGATAGATGTGAGCAGACTGAATTTTGTTGTTATCAGATTATATATTTTAAAACATTTTTTAATGTCGTTTAAGGATCATAAATGAATACTCACCGCCCGGTGGTTGCGATGTTACGGGAATTACATAAACGTTCATTTTGGAAAGCATCTTTCACATACGTAAATCAAATATCCAAATATGATTATTCAATATTTTCGTAACTCGTGTTCTGTTTTCTTCTATTTTTTTTCTTACGTAATACATTAACAAGTATTTTGCTTCGAGATCTCTTTTTAGTTTGTATGTCGACGCTATAATATTTCAGTGTGAGTTGGATCATTTGCATATGAAGTCACAAAGGATATAAATAGCTGCGGCTATTAACCATATAGCGACTGAAGTTTGTATTCTACCACCTGTTCCCGACCTGGTTTTTCTGAACCCTCGTTTTGGACATGATTATGACCATCTACTTTTGTTTATTTTCAGAAACCTTTGGTTACAAAAATTAAAAAGAAATTTCTTGCCAAAATATTTTTGAAACATTTTTGAACCCCATTAAGAACTTTTAACCTGAAATCCTTTGGTTAAGTTTAGTTGCTCATATTTTTCTTTATTTTATTATTGTTTTTTTTTTTATTTGATTTTTGATTTTTTTAAAAATTTTCGGCTTTAGGCCGCCATCATTTTTTCCTTTTTCTGGTGTAACAAGGCTTTACCAGATTAATATTTATTGTTTTTATTTTATTCTTAGTTAATTTACAGTTTTGTTTTATATTTTACTTACTGACCAAAAACTTTTATTTGGACTAAAATTCGTTTGTTTGTTTTCTTTCGACGTTTGAAAATTTCTTTCTTGTCCGTCTTCCGCTTCGTCTCCCCCTCCTTGGGTTTTTCATTTCTATTTTTTCTGGGGTAACTTTTAGTTTTCCTAGGCTACTGTTTTTCTTCTATTCCGAATACATTCCTTAATCTTATTGTCTTTATTTAAATCTTTTATTCGTTTTCCGTCTTTACGTGAATGCTATTTTCTTTTTAGGGAAAACTTTATTTTACATCATTTCCTCTCCTATTGTAAAACCCTTTTTTTAAAAATTAATTTTCGGGTTTCTATTTTTCGTAACCTGTTTCTCAAATTCTATTTTAATTTTGAATTAATTTTTTATTATTTCTTTAACTTTATTTTGTAGTTTCTAACAATTTTTCATTTATTTTTACCAATTTTATTTCTATCAATTGAAATCCAACATTTCCTCCTGGTAAAACCAGTTTCTTTATTCTATTTTATATCTTGAATATTGTAATGACAATTTTTTATTATTTCTTTATTATTTTAAACGTTTTAACAAAGTTCTGTGTGTTAGAAAATTTTTCACCCTTCCTCTAAAATTTATTTTTCATTTGAGGGATTAAAAGAGTAATTAAAAGAAAAAAACAATAGTTAATATTTCGCTTTTTATAAAAAAAACGATGGATCGACTTTGGAAGAAAAAAAAAAAAAATAATAATTTATTATCAATAAAGCTAAAGAACGCTCACCTTATAAAAGAAGATGGATATTTGGAAGACCCCTAAAACTAAAGAAAGATAAGAGAAAAGTTGTAAGAGTCTTTGTCGTTGACAAACGTACGCGTGAAATTTGTCGCTCTACGAAAGACACAGTGATAAAATCACTCGATTCCCTGGGGCTTAAGCCGCAGAGAATAATTAACGGATCTGACTTTTTTGATTGAGACATATTGTTACCCCCGCCTGAAGAATGCATAAAAGCAGCAAATCTTAAACTCATCATCAAAGAATCGATAATAAGAACAGAATACGAAGGTAGGCGTAGGACCTATATAGCGATATTCGAGGTCCCTCCTTTATCGAGGAGCATCTTGCTGCATAACTATCTCAATACGGCCAGATACTGGGTGCGAGCTGCGAAAACGTGATTGATATATTGTTGGATCGTGAAGCCTTGTTTTTCATCCCAAACTCTTTGGATGTAGGGGGCTACCACTCACGGTTATGATAACCTTGAAAATATATAATATGCATACATAAACATTATATACATTACCTGTTTTAGAAGAACCAAAATTGATATTTTTTTCTTTTTGTAGACAAAAACGCAAGAGATCAAGTGAAATTACAAAATAGTCTAACATGCACCAACATACAGATTGACAAATTTGGTAACTGTAGAAAAAATATCTAACAAAGAAAAAGGATAATAATTTTTGACATTTGAACCCCAAATACGCGGAGATTGTGAAGGCATTATTTATCACACATTTTAACAGTACTAACACCTAAACTCTGAAATTGATTAATTATAAATGAGTGTTGAAAAGGCAAATTTGATGAATATAAATTTTCATAAGCAAAACCAGGAAGTAATAATAAAACAAATGATTTTCAGGCTAACTAATAAGAAAAAATAGTTAACTCTGGTAAAAGTTGAAAGCAATAATAATAGATATAAATATAGTTATAAATATAAATAAATACAATACAATTCCTCAAAACCGAACATCCTAGGTGTCCGGCATTCAGGCTACTGTTCGGATTCGAGGAAGAAAAGGCTGCTGTGGCAAGCTTAAAATTTTTATTGAGGAGTTTAGGATACAAAAGGTAGTTTGTAAAGTTGATTCGTTTTTATTTAAAGTCTATATTAAATACATAAATGTCCAAAAAATAATTGACAACCAAAAGTAATGAAAAAATTTGTGGAAAACAAAGACACTTTATGAAATGTTTAAAAATTTATGAAATATTCAAAACCAATTACAATCTGTAAAGGAAGACAAAAATAAAATTATACAGTCCAACTCCTCTAAACCAAACATTCAAGATGTTTGGTATTGACGGTAGTGTTCTGATTCGAAGAAGAAAAGGCTTCATATTTATGTCAATAGAAAAGTTTGGATTTGAAGATGAGTCTAAATTCTAAGAAGTCTCATTCGGGAAAGTCTAGATTATGCGATGTTCGGATTTGGGGAGTTCTTCTATATAATAATAAATATATATGATAAATGAAATAAATAATAATTCATCTCTCCTCGTGTTCAGGACGCCGAAAATTCTGGTTTTGTATATATATATATATATATATATATATATATGAGAAAGAGAGAGAGAGAGAGTGATAGTGAGGGAGTAAAAGTGAAAACTTTTGTAAGCCTTGTTCAGTTATTGCATATATGTTGGAAATTTTATAAATATAGGTTTCTGCTCACATATTTGATCTGGTGTTCAAAATTTGAAATAGATAGATGTGAACAGGCAGAATTAGATAGATAGATAGATAGATAGATAGATAGATAGATAGATAGATATTCTACACATAATGCTTTGGAAGGAAAGAGACAGTGCATTCATTTCCGTGAATTACATATTTTAAAACATAAATGAATACTCACCATCCGCTGGTTGCGATGTTACGGGAACTACATACACATTCATTTTGGAAAACATCTTAGCCATACGCAAATCAAATATCCAATATCGTAACTCACGTTTTGCTTTCTTTCTGAAATTCGATTCCTTACGTAATACTTTAAGAAGCCTTTTGCTTCGAGATCTCTTTTTCGTTTTTATGTCGACACTATAATATTTCAGTGTACTTTCATGAATAACAAGGAAACAGGCCATCAGAAGGCGACTTACTCTGTGTCGAAGATAGTGTGAGATACGCGTGCGCAAACATTAACAGGTAAAAATAGTTTATATACGGCGATAAAGAAAATGATTACATATACAATAATGTTACAGTACACAACAAGTAGGCATATACGTGCCAAAAATATAAATGCGTACACTTACATATCTAAAAGAAATGATTCTTGGCTAATGCGTTGGAGGTCAGAGTCTAACATCGAAGAAGCTAATCTAATTGGTTCGTCGTCAGTGACTCCTTAAAAAGATGCCCTATATTTACAATGAACGATTACAGAAACTAATAAATATGCAAGGACATCACATTTTTGGTCAGTGTTTATATTTTAGAGCACACTGGTACTGTGATGATTTCGACTATCACAAGGTAACCCCCACTTTTAACTTTTTTTTCGTACTACACAAACTTTATCATGAAACAGCAGTAAGTCATTTTCGTGGTCCATTATTACTGAAATGAGTTTAGGCCTCTCTTTGTGCCCCGTACATATGGTCTTGTACTAATCTTATTACATATCGATAAATATCTAACGAAGAGATCAGAGAATCATGACCATCCGTAATTTAGAAATTGGTAATGTTTCATAAATATGAAAGTTTTGTTTTATAAAAGTTATGTTTGTTTTATGAAAGTTATGTTTTATGTAGTCTTGGTGGGGGGGGGTGACATATTCTCCACTCCTTTTTATAGACGAAACGTTGATCTTCAGTTAAATTCCAGTTCAGCGCTCTTGGAATGAGGTTTTTTGTGAAACTTGGCTTTATCAGGGAGAATTTGCATCTTTAAATATACAGGTAAATCAATTCGCAATGGAGAAATAAGGTTACAGTATTTGCTTGTGTCGATAATCAAAAAAGAAATCCGGTGTTTACCTGTCATGTTGAACACGTTTATAACCCATAAAATAAATTGTGACTAAAAAAAAACAAACAATAAAACTAATAAATTTTCACTCAGTAAAGAACTTTATTGTCGATTGCTTTCTTCCCAACAGCATGTATATCCAGTTATCTGATTAAAAACTCTACGTTATAAATCAGAGCTAGGGCCGTAAGCCAACTTGTACCACTGTACAGAAAGCATTAAGTAATACAATAGTAAGGTTAACAGGAGTTTTCCGGATTAAAATGATCTTTAAGAACCGTTATTAAATTATATTAAGATTATAGACGATTATCCTTATCTTAGGTCTTATATAGTTCTAATGTTCTGGTTATTTGTGAGTTAGAAGAAATATCATTATTCTGTAATAATCTAGTCATAGTAATGTCTTAAAGTCACGATGTTTTAGTTATTTCCTTGTTTGTAGTTCTTTCATTATTTTATATTCTTCTATTTGGATCTAATATCTATCTTGTTTTTTTTTATAACCACAATAATTCCACTATTTCTAAGACTGTCATTATTCGACGTCGTACCATATCGGAGGTAGGTAGGTATCCTTATAATGGTTCCTATATTTGCCGATTTCTAATAATGAGAAGCTGTCATTTGTTCTAGATTGAACTGTTCAAAGGAGTATCCACATCTTGGTTATTATAGTTACAATCTGCTATTTCTGCAGAGAAGAAATTAGTCTAAATTGATCTAAGTGTTATAACAAATGATAGAGTGACACCGAAATCCGATGGCGCATTAGAATAGCAAAAGATGCCTTCCAAAAACTAAGCGAAGTATTAAGAAACAAGAAAATTTTGTTCGAATCAAAGAAAATAGTGCTGAACTGCTATTTAATACCAATATTCTTCTTTTGGCAATGAATGCCGGACAATTTCCTCACAGATGAAAAGGGGAGTTAAGGATGATGAGAATACTATGGCCAGAACATAAGAGAAATTAAGAATTTTTAAGGAAAATTAAAACAAATGGATACTTATACTTAAGATCAGAAAAAAGACAGATGAAATTTATGGGGCACATAAGGGGGAAAGAAGGTTTGGAGAATTTGACACACGTGGCGCAGAGGAAACCACGAATAACCAACCTAACGAACTTGTGTAAATGGTTGGCCAAACAGTGTCTACGGGGGATAGAAAAATGACTAATATTGCTTAGAGATAAGAAGGAATGAATGTTGTGGAGAGTCATGAATCTCATCTTTGTTATATTCATAATTGAGGATTGTCATTTTTTACATTAATCTGTTCAGATTAGTGACCTCGTCAAAGAGAAAAGGATTGCAAATAATTCTCGTATGCAGATGCGTTGTGAATGATTTCACTTTAGAAATGCATTGAAAATCAGAAAGAAAATGTCCGCATAATAAGAATTGTTATTTTGATATTTAAACGGCTTAAATCAAGTCACTTTTATATCTGTCTTGTTTTTAGGCATGCAGCAATAAACGACATCAACAGAAGAGGTTTGGATGCAACTGGGTTCCCCTTCCAAATCAAACCCCAAGGCCTCGACTGTGGTGATGGAAAGCGGTCGGATGGTATTACCATTTTCCCTTTTAAAATTGGGAAGTCGTTGATTTGGGATGCGACCTGTACCGACACATTTTCGACCGGTAATTTGATCAGCTCCGTTGTTGAGCTGGAGTCCGTCGCCTAAAATGCAGAGATAAAAAAAAATATAGTTACATATTCTTCTCTTGCTGATAGATTTTTTTTTACTCCTGTGACAGTAGAGACTTTTGGGGTTATTGGCCCTCGTTCGATGGCGTTCCTTCGGAGGATTGGCCGGATGGCATCTCGATTAAAGGACGAGCCTCGCGAAACGGAGTGGCTCTTGCAGTGTGTCTCACTGGCGATGGTTCGAGGTAATGCTTTCTCCATCATTACGGCTGGCAGTGGATAGCAAAAAAGAAAACATTTTTGTTTTTTGTTTATAGATACTTTGTTCAAATAAATTTGTTCGTTTCTTTAAAAAAAAACTTTTATATTTTTTCATAATGACGATGATGTCTTATATTTTTTGATCGCTTGTTTTAACAGTTGAGCCTTAGGCTAAAAACATGTTCTTGGAGATAAAAAAAAATTGATACTCAAATCAAAGAAGCAACAGTACCTTGCGTAATATTCTTGCAACCCAATCATCTATAGGGAGTCGATTCGTTTCAAATAGAGGTTTTAAACCAGTAACTAATTAGAATTAATAAAATAAAATAAAACGCAGAAATAATCTTTGATCAGGGAAAAGGAAAAATATAAGTTTCACGATTCTTTTTACTCTAAAAAAATATGTGAACTCAAAATTATTTCATTAATTATTTTATTAATCCGTTTTTTTTTATTTACCTCCCTTTTGTTTTCTTCTTTAGTATCGAATCATCGATTCCAAATATTGGGCTGTCAGATGAAATCGTTCATTTTTTTTTCAACTGAAACTGAGATATCTAGAAAAGGCATGGCACGTAGAATTAGAACAATCTACAACCCGTGGACTAAATAAAGGGCTCGGTTCAAAATTCCAATTAATATTACCTGAAGAACGCCTGAGCCGACAACGGCCGAAACTTTGTGAATATGCCAATAAAGATGAGGACAAAAATCCGAGCAATGTTAATAGTGTAAACAGTTTTGATTTTTTTTTTAAAGATTTTATTCTTTTTCTACAATTTTTTTTTAATTTGATTGAATTATACCACTTTTCAACTATATGCCAATGTACTGCCAAGCAGGCAAAACTGGGCATTTTCAGTACCTGCTTCTGTGAGGTGCCACATCTACCAAAGCTGCTGGATACATTTGTGCTATGTACGGAGAAGGCGCCATTACGGAACGAACTGCATAGAAGTGGTTTTTATGCTTCAAGAAGGGGAACTTTGACCACACAGTCTCTGCTCGTTTCGGCCGACCCTTTCAGTTCAATGCAGACAGATTGAACGAGCTGATTAACATGGGTCTGCATCAATCCAATCGGGAATTGGCCCAACAGAGGCTCTTATGATACCTTCATAGGATTTGCTAAAATGCTTGATGAATAACAGGATTAAAATAAAGGTAAAGTAAAATTGGATTTATCTAACAACCCAATATTTTGTCCTTAAAATTTAAGTTCCGTTGGTATAAGCATTGAGAATACAATGGAAACAAATTTACTAAATATTACTCGAACTTTTTTGTTTCGATGAGAAATTTATTTATTGAAAAAAAAGTTTGAACAAAGTAACTATAAACAATTTTTTTTCTATCCTCTGCCAGCCGCAATGATGAAAAACATCTATCAGCAATAGAAGAATATTTAACTATTTTTTTTTTTTATCTCTGCGTCCCTCGGCTCAACCGTTGACCTGATAAAATTACCGGCCGAAAATGTATCCGCACAAGTCGGATCCCAAACCAAAGACTTACCCATTTTAAAAAGGAAAATGGTAATGCCATCCGGCCGCTTTTCATCACCACGGTCGAGGCCTACGGGTTCGATTTGAGAAGGGAACCCAGCTGCATCCAAACCTCTCCGGATGATGTTTATTGCTGCATGCCGTGGAAAGCGGCCGGCACTACGACAACAGGAGAGAGGATGCAAACCAAACTCATCGATGGAAGCTCCACATCTGCATCTGTGAGGCTCACATAATTTGAGTCCAAAACGGATCGCGACTCCGACCGAGTGCACTCATCATCTAGAAGGGTACCGGTAGATGAAGAGGGCACTGTGTTGAGCGAGGCGCCACTACTCGGTTGTGAAGCAGGTAGTAGACAGGCGAGGCGATGCTGATCCAGAGAGAGAGCCTCAAATTAGTAAAATTGGTCTCGCAATTTATATTATCCCAGCTTTTTTGTTTTGATGTGTCTAGTGGGCCAAGGCGCTGCAAGCTTGTTCGAAAGAACTACTCGAGAAACATTGAGACGATTCACCGAGTATCTCATCAATTAATTCGCGACTGGACGAAAGTGAAGAAAGATATGCTGAAAGGACCAAATCTATCACTGATCGAAAATCCGGACCTCCGAAACTCAAACTCATCTCAAAATCAAAATGACTTTTTAGTTTCCTGTTACGTCACTCAATTTTTATTATTTCTATTTGGGCCATTCGCTGAGAAAACTTTTAAAGACTTTCTTTCTTTCATCCTCTCTATTTTTTATTTATTTTCCTTGTCTTTCTTTCTTGATTTGATCTCTTCTACTTCTCTTTCTTTCTTCATTGACTTCTCATTATGACATTTAAACACGAGTTCACCAGGAAATATTTGAAGAAAAAAATCCGTTAACATCTCTGATTATTCAGCTGAATGCATTGTTATCAAATTGATTATTTTGACACTCTTCTATTTAGATGACTTCTTGTATAATGATCCCCTTTTTCTTCGAGTTGCCATCTTGCCATTCAATAAAGGAAGCTTACACAATTTTGATTTCTTTACTTTCTTCATTATCGTTTATTAAATAGACGTGCAATTCTATTGTGTACATGAAAGCGTATATTTATAAAGGGACTTCCTTTTTCTTTTCGCCATTATGGAAATGCAAGAAAGCGTCAATTAACAAAGATACAACTCAAGGAGATTTCATTCATTATATTTCATAATATTTTTTGTTTGCATCGTTATTACAAATTACATTCACATCATCCATTTTATGCCATCTACAACACACACGCGCATACGCACACACACACACACACACACACACACACACACATATATATATATATATATATAGAGAGAGAGAGAGAGAGAGAGAGGGGGGCGGAGAAAGACGCGGCAGAAGATGTAGGAGTGGGTGTGTGGTTGTGTGTGTGTGCATACAAGACGCGACCCTAAATTTCGGTTAACCTAAGGGACAAAATGGCTTCCTCAAAGTAAGATACATGATTTGATATTCTCGTTTCTTCTCTCCTTGAGTGATATCAACAGATGTGTAAAATATCGAGCGAGTCACGGGAAATATTAGATAACATGACTTTACAAATTCCCTTTACTTGTCGTTATCACATTCACTCGTCCAATTTTTCGTTCTTTATTTATTCATTTGTTTCTATCTCAGTCTATTCATATCTATCAATCTCAGTCTATTCATATCTAGCTAATTCCCACACACACGCACGCACGCGCACACACACACACACACACACGCACACACATACATATATATGTATGTATATATTAAGACATTTCATTAAATAATTTAGACAAGTTTTGTCAACTTATTTTTAATAGGATCCTTATTTTTAATAGGATGACGGACAAGTTTCTTAGTATCGTTATTAATAAAACTGTCTCTCTCCCCATCTCTCTCTCTCTCTCTTTCTATATATATATATATATATATATATATATATATGTGTGTGTGTGTGTGTGTGTGTGTGTATATATATATATATATATATATATATATATATACAAGTATAGATTGCTTTATACGAAATAAATTCCAATAACCCAAAATTACTATTCTTAAAAGAGTGCTCAATACAGAGTAGAGCAAATATAACTTATTCGAAAATTATATCATAAATATTATAAAATCACTACAAAAATAGCCATTTTGTTTCAACACTTCTGGTGTCTTATCAAGTGATGGTGTTGAATGTAGAATAAAGGGATTTAAAAGGTTCAAATCAATCAAACACTCCTCGCTAGGGGAAACGATATTACATAAGATTCAATGACCAATCAAAATACAAGTATAGGAGAATTCAAAAAACTTGACAAAGAACCTTGGTTATAATAATTAATGCTTTAATGTAAGGGTTAGACTAAAATAGAAATCATTATAACTAATTAATATTAAATTTAAATATAAAATTGAAAAGTAAAAATTACCAATTTTAATTTTAATCTGTATTAAGTTTACAATATTATAAAAATATGTATATGGTCTCAGGCATTCGGTATTATCTTCAGTCGATTTTGGTCAACTGATTTCCTAACGATATTTTTAAACATTTATGAACGCTATAGAGAATACATATATATATATATATATATATATATATATATATATATATATATATATATATTTGTTTGTGTGGAAGGGTAATTCCGAGGAGGATATAAATCCAGGGAGAGCTCAATGTAGACTACAGAGCATTATAATGATAAGAAGAAGACGGAGACTTTAATGGGCATGTGATAGATTCTCTCGTATATTTCGACGTATGAATATCCGACAACCTCATTAAGTATTATTATACTCATATTATATTCAATATGAAAGGTACTATCTTATTGGAATACACACACCCACACACCCACACACACACACACACACACACATATATATATATATATATATATATATATATAAATAGGAGTCTTAAGAACAGTTTTGTCTAATAATTAGTCATGATGAAGATTTTCTTGGTATGATAAAGACGATTTGATACTTAGTTATACTGTCTGTTGATATCCAAGTCAACTGTTTTTTTTTCTTTAGACATAGCAAGAACAATCAACAGATTACCAACACTATATGTCTAGTGTTGGTAATCTGTTGACTGTTCTTGCTATAAAACTGGGCTCGAAGCTCCCATCTCGAGTTAAATCTACTCGTGGTATATTTTTCAGTACTTGATGGAAATGATTGGTTCAGTTTCCCAACTTTTCAGTTAAAGTCAACCATCATAAAGAGGTGATCTCATTGTAGTGCCTCATCTATGACGGCCTGTGTATATCGTCATAAATCCCATTGATTTCTTCTTCTGAATGTGTAGATTTGGGAAAATAGCACTGGATACAAGTTTACAAAATTTACCCTTCAAGTTCAGAACGGCTAACCTGCCCGAATAAAGTTGATAGTCTTGTACTTGTGAGATGCCTATTTAGGTGACATGTCAGATAAAGATAGGGGACAGATAAAGATAATGTTCTGTATCTTGGTGTATCTTGATTTTGTTTTTTTGATTTAATCTCTGATTGTCCAATAATATCAGTTTACTGTCTCAAGTCTATAAAGCATTGTCTCAAGAGAGTTGGTATTAATATCGTTGAAAGTACGTGTGTTGTAAGCGCAGATATGGAAGGGTTTTTGTCTTTTTTTTATTCTCCTGATACATACCTGACCATCGAATAAGGTTTTGTATTGACTTCGTTTGACTACAAAAAAACGAAAATGCAATCGAAAATAAACTTAGAAAAACTCTCAGTAAGCCGATTAAAACTTGAGTCTTACAATAGATCACTGGAGAGATTTTGCCTAAGAAAAGCCTTTCCATTCCACAGTGAATATCACAACGAACAGAAGAAAGCAAAAACATAGAATCAAAGAACGTGGCCATATATCAAACCAATATAGAATATCCAAAGTTGAATCCAAGAAACTTAAACAAATGTACAACAACGTTGAGGACACTATTTACATTATTCGGACTATTGTCCTCAATTTTCCTGCCATATTTATTACAACGTTTCGGCCCTTCAGTATCTGTCTATATTTCTGAGATAAGGTATTATGTACACTACTTACATTATTCGGACTATTGTCCTCATCTTTGTCGCCATATTTATTACAACGTTTCGGCCCTTCAGTATGGCGACAAAGATGAGGACAATAGTCCGAATAATGTAAATAGTGTACATAATACCTCATCTCAGAAATATAGACAGAAACGTTGAGGAGCTGAATAACCTACCACCCCATAGATTATATGATGCTGTTTTGAAGAAACTCAAGACTAAACCAAGGAATCTTAGCTGGAATTTCATAGATTCAAACGGCACTATTCTCACTAGCAAAGATGATCACCTTGAACATTGGGCAAACTTCTTGGAAGAACTGTACTTCACCAATTCAGAACAAACAATCATTGATGTCTCAACATCAGATGCCATTCCACCGATCTTAACTTGCGAAACATTTCATTCCATCAACAACTTGAAGTAAGGATAGCGGCTTGGAATAGACAATATATACTCAGAATACACCAAAGCTGGATCTGAACCATTTATAAAACGACATCAATATATTTTAACTGTATTATCACAAGAGGAAAAATTCCATATATATTACAAGAAGGCAATAAGAGTTGTAATTTACCAAAAAGGCAGCGAATGTGATTGTGGGAACCATTGCCCTATCATCCTGTTGGGTCATATTTACAAGCTTTTCATGAATATAATTGCAGCGCGGGTGAATTCAGACCTTTACATTTCCTGAAACACAAACTCCGTATCTGCCTGGAAGACGCACCATTGAGCAGATTTTAGCTCTTGAACAAATCATTGAGAAATTAATAGAATTCAACATCCCTGTACATATCACCTTCATTGACTTCACAAAAGCTTTTGACAGCGTGAAACTACCCAGGTTCTGGCAACTCTTAAACAAAACCTCAACAAGTTCATCAACGTACTGATAGAAACTGACACCAAGTCAACAGCATATATCAAAATAGATCTGGGAAAATATTGAAGGGAGATAAGCGGTGAGACCTCCTATCAGTATTTCATTTCTATATCATCATAGACACACATATCTACCAAACTGAGGACGAATGCTCTTCCGGGTGTCAAATAGGAGGTTAAATCTTATCAAATTATAGTTATTCAGGTGATCTGGTCATCATGCATTCGTCTAGAACTGATCTACAAAACTTTCTGAATGTACTGGACAAATATGCACCAGAGGTTGGCTTAAACATCAACATCTCAAAAACGAATTGCATGACAAGTGATAAAAAACAATTCCAATCTGCAACTCACAATCTAAAACCAGCAAATCCCTCAAGTTACATAGTTTGTGTATCTTGGTCACAAGCTATCATTAAACAACAATGGAATTAGTTACTGTGCAACATCGCATCAGTCTGGGTTGGACAACTTTGAAAAGGAACAAAAGAATGCAAGCATCAAAATAAGTTTCTCATCATTTGAAGGCTAAGATCATTTGACATTTTGACCTCTTACTAATTGTGTTATAATGTTTCGATTGTGTTAACTTGACAACAAAGTCAATTCAAAGGAACGCTACATTCCAGAACCATAGAACATAAAACTAACAAACGACCATGTATCTAGCAATGAGCTACTCAACATACCGAGCTTAGGACAATCATATCAGTTACCAAGTCAAGACTACTTAAACTCTATGGTCATATCAAAAGATCAATTAATGGCGTGAGTAATTTATACCGAGAAGGAAAGTTGGTCGGTAAGAGAAGCAAAGGTCGACAGCCAAAACGCTGGTTTGATAATGTCCACTTAATAACTGGAATTGACCTGAACTCTTTGAACTCAGATGCTGATGTTTGAACTTAATGAAGAAGAATATCTGATGTTGATGCACAGTCTGCAACAGGCAGAATAAGCGACTAATAATAATGTACATATATATATATATATATATATATATATATATATATATATATACTGAAAATGTATATATATATATATATATATATATATATATAATTGTCTGACGATCGCAAAAGCGTGAAACCCAGGGTCACAAACTCACACCTATCCAACCAAATATGTTAGCTCTATCTCTGATATTGAGCGCTTTCTAATAAGTACCACGCATATAATATATAAATAATTATATATATATATATATTTATATTCATATACACACTTTTCACACACACACACACACACACACACACACACACACACACACACACATATATATATATATATATATATATATATATTATAAATTAACTGATTTAAAATATGGAAAAAACGATGTAGCTACAACTGACAAATTTAACATTTGAAAATATTTATAACAGAACGCGAACAAACGTGTTTACAAAAATGCCCATCATACCAATCACAGTTAAATAGGATTATTTTCCAATTCACCCCTGAAGATGATCACGGAGGAGATCGAAAGTACTTGGGTTAACAAAATCTACGGCGCCTTCCTTGATGAATTTCAACTTAACATCAAGAAACTTACTAGAGAACTAGAAAGGATTCTTATAGAAATAAATAGACATAATATGTCTATATGTCTGATATAGACATGTTGACTTCAATGTCCACTTTTAATGGACTCTCCCGTCGGTTTCGACGTATGAGAATCTGACAGCTTAATTCACTTCTGAAATTTTGTGCGATAATCTTAAGTGGCACTTAAGACCTGCTAGTGATTTACAAAGGAGGCCGCATATGGAGCAAGAGTAAGGGTTGTGAGATGAGATCACTATTAGATTAGCTGACCTTTTAGATCTTGCTCTCGCTTCTTGAAGATGATTCAGACAAGCAGATTGAAAACTGCTGAGTCAACTAAAACATGTTGATCTCCATTCTACCCGCTCCTCACTCATTTTATATCCACTTTTATATGTATATTGAAAACATCGTGGGACGACAGTCTGTTTCATGATTAAACACAACATATATATATATATATATATGTATATATATATATATATATATATATATATATATAAGACAAATTCTAGTTTGAATCTTTCACTTGATCTCGTACTGGCGCATCAGTAGACAGCTTAAAGTGTGACTCATCTCTCAAAGGAACATCCTGATGCCACGGAATATCACAGTAACCATAAGATTTGACTCGCTCTTCCTCGTTCTTTTTCGATAGCAACAGTTTCTTTGAGCGTCGCTTTGATGAAAAACCAACTTCATTCAACCTTTTTCTGAAATTATTTTTGAAACAAGACGACATCTTGAATTTCTCACTCCTTCCGCTAATTTTTTAGTCTGTTCCTACGATGTTCAACCTTCTGTCAACTCGGCATTTTTGGGTGAAGGGTCGTCCACAGAACCTGTCACTTGAAACCTGCGAGTAATACTCTGAATAGTTGATAAAGAAATTCGGGTATCTTCAGGCCTTAAAAGTCTTTGACAAAGATCAGGAATGCAGCTTTAAACTTGTTATATGAAAGTAACCTTTAAATAAGTCTTAATCAAAATACGTGCCATTTCAAAGTAAATATAATCAGTGTAGTTATGGAGAGTCATTTTTAAATTCCCCACCCTCAAAAAATAATTTCAGACAGATGTGCTTACACGCAAATATAACAAAGTCGTTGCATATTTTGCTTCCAATCATTAAAAGAAAAGAATAATTGCAAAAAGTCTGTTCTATCTATCTATCTATCTATCTATCTATCTATCTATCTATCTATCTATCTATCTATCTATCTCAGTCTGTTCATTATCTATGTATGTATCTATCTATCTCAGTCTCTTCATTATCTAATTCAGTCTGTTCACATCTATCTATCTGTCTGTCTATCTATCTATCTATCTATCTATCTCAGTCTCTTCATTATCTATCTATCTATCTATCTATCTATCTATCTATCTATCTAATTCAGTCTGTTCACATCTATCTCTCTATCTTCACTCTCTTCATTATCTATCTATCTATCTATCTATCTATCTCGGTCTCTTCGTTATCTATCTATCTATCTAATTCAGTGTCCACATCTATCTATCTCAATCTCTTCATTATCTATCTATCTCCCACCGTCTCTCTCTCTCTCTCTCTCTCTCGTTCGCTCGCTTGCTTGCTCGCTCTGCCAGTATCGTCATTCGGACCCCGAATTGCCACCATTTAGGATGAGCAGACCCCCCTCCCCCGTCATGGTGGTGGTGGGGCATTGGGCCTTGAAAGACTATTGGGCTTCAAACTCGCACCTGATATCAAGTGAAACTCGTACATACGATCCATTGCTAAGCATGCAAATAAAATGGTCGACTCCCTCTACCGTTCCAGTAATTACCTGACTCCCCCTGCTATCCTCTACTATACATGAACCAGATTAGACCAAAAATGGAATACTGTTGTCATATTTGAACGGAGCTGGCTAGACCGCACTCTACAGCGTTGATAGTGTTCAAAAGCGTCTCCGAGCCATTGTGGGTGACGAATTATTCCACAACCCTTCAACCTCTCCCCCACAGGCGGAATGTGTCGAACCTCTCGCTTCTCTATCGCTACTAACATGGAAAGTGCTCGGATGAACGACATCCTATGGTCTCGCCAATTCAAACCTTCACGGCAAGGACCCGCCAAGCCACTTACATAGTATCAAACCACCCACATTTCCGCCGTATTCCATTGGTGACAAGTAATTTCCACTCGAACAGCTTCTTCCTGCTAAACACTGCTCTGTGGAAAAGACTCCCAAGAGGGTGTTTCCCCGATCACTACAATCTTAACCTGTTCATGGCTAGAGTTAAACGTTATCCTCCTCCCCTATACACACAAATTGCCTCCTAACGTAACGTAACCCTATACCTCGATTGGCTCCGAGCCTTGTAAAGGGTGAACCTTACCGTAAAAAAATGTTTACCTCTCTCTTTCTCTGTCTTGTATGGTCATATCAATCTATGTACAATCTTGTTTCTTTTTTTGGGGGGGGTGCTTTTTTTTCCAGACTGATTCCTAAGCTGAAGATTTGATGGACTTTCTAAATCAGGACATCATTGTTTCAAAGTTCACACTAAGTGTGTAACTAGAGACGTATCATCTGGTAAAAGAATTTCATTTTTAAGGTTGAGTTTAATTTTAGTGTTTAGATTGAACAGGTTGCCAGTGAGAAGTGGTCGAGATGCTCCTGTAAGTTGTTCCGAATGCAGATAGCCCAAACACGCATACATGCATATATTAAGGTTAATCTCCGCTTGACAACAGAAGAGGTCACGTGGGAGTCTCGAGTCATTTTGGGAGAAGCAGGTCAAGAGGTTGACCGACCCAATTACCCGTAGCAACAGGCGTCTAGACAGAATCTAGGCAGGGGACTGACGTAAGGTCGTGAAGCAGCAGGAACTGGAATTCGCGCCAAAGTGCAGGACACATTTTGGGTAATGATGGAACTTGTCCGATTCATCATAAGCAACTCCGGATAAGAAATATAAGGATGTATATTTCTGTTCGTTAACTCCAAATTAAAGAAGATAAATGGAGTTATTTATCACAGAAGACGCAAGGAAATTTGTACGCTGAGAATACAGCATGTGTTTGAAGAAAGAAAAGAGAAAACAAGAGAGAAGAAGAAAGTATAGATCTCTGTTGCAGCCAGGCCGTGTTTGAAATTGAATTTGTGTAAAGAAAAGAAAGAAAGAAAAGAGGAAACGTGAGAGAGAAAAGAAAGGACAATGAGTAAAAGAGATAACTGAATATAAAGATAAATAACTATATATTTTGGACCCGTGTTAGAAAGATACACATGCATCCATAAATTTTATGTTCTCACAAACACCTTTGCACGTGTCAAAATAGTAATATATAAATCCCATCTGTTTTTTTTTTCTTTGTTTGTTTTTGGTTATGCGTTGATTTCTGCATTCGTAGTTATTCATACTTATTTTTTCTTATCCGTTCGGGTTCAGTCGAATCCACTTGGATTTGGGCATATTTTGGTATCCTAACATAAGTCTTGAGGTTCTGGTCGTCGGATGCTTTACTCGTGCTTATATTTTTCTTTTATTTTAATATCTTGTGTATGTGTATATATTAAAATTCTTATACCAAACTTTATTACGCCTTATCGTTCATCCTTGAATTGTGGATCGGTATATGTGTTGAAACCGAAGCGAACCTGAGAAAAGACGACTGTTAGATTATCTAAATTGAACAGTGTTCTTTAAAATATTTTTGTTTACTAATTGTCCATTTGTCATGGTCTGGGAGAGATAGCCCGTATCTCTCCATAGACGTGATAATGTATATATCTGCTGGTCGGCGTATGATTGCGTTATAAATTATTCGTCGAGTAGGGCATATGACAAAGTGGATCTCTTTTGGGAGATGAGTTCTTCAATCTTGCGATTGTTCGCCATAAATCAGCTGATGTTTCCATCTTGCGGAGAAAACGAAAATGACTTCCGATGTCTCTATGGCGGTGGACTTTATATATTCCCAGTTAGCGTCAGGGAAAGTTTTCTTTAGAAAAGTGCCAGCAGCTTATCCTGTCTCCTTTTACCACTTGGCTTTGGAGGCACACTCCCTGGAAGATCTTTCTGGGGAGCCATGGAAGCTATCAATTTATTCATCTTTCCCCAAAAAATATTTTGAAGCATCCAATATGGTGGGTTCCCTGTCGTCGGAGCTGCCCCCACCCCCTTTCAGAACTGTAAAACTCGCTCTGAAGGGACCACCTCTGCGTGGATGCTGGCAGACTCATATATTTACCCTTTGAATAAATATTTCAACATTAAATAACACAACAAGGATTGTCGTTAAGTCAGTCAGTTTATGTGACATGCATGATACACACATAGGCGATCATGTATCTTTCGATACGGGGCAAATATGTTCCCGCAGTGGGTTGCCATTTCTTTCTGCGGTAGACCAGTTGCCATCAAAGGCTATAGAACCCGGTGTGTCCTGCTATTTACCCATAGATGTGGGGAGAAGAAGAGGATTTATACCTTTCCCAAGGCTATTAGCACGTAAGTGAATGTAATGGATTCGACTGGAATTCGAACTCGGCTCTCCGATTCCTCAATCCGAACCGCTATTGTAATGACAACTAACACAATTAACCCTGCTAATCGAAATAGTGCCTTGGCAATTTAGTATCTCATTGAATAATTAAATTTTATATGTTCATATGTCTAAATTTTCTCTTTGTTTTCATGTTCCACGACGTGGTTTTCTCTGAAAAAGTCAAATTAAAATGCCCCCCTCGTGAATAATTCTATGTTGGAAGAGAACTTACGAAGAGTGAATTTCTAAATTTGATTTGACAAATGAAACTTCTCATGTCAAAGTAAGAATAGTAATGATCAATAAAAACTAAAAATGTAAGTTTAATTATTATTTGGGCAAAATGTGACTTGAAAAGTTTTTTTTATTAAATTACTTATATTCAATTTTTATACCAATATTATGTTCGACATATGACTTGCTTATTTCCAAAGAATAGTTAAAATTATCTTCTGAAAAATTATATTCTCGAGTAAAAAAAAAAACAAATATTCATATCATAAGAAAAGTCATTTTTCTACTTATGTCTTTATATATATATATATATATATATATATATATATATATATATATATATATATATATATATATATTTTTATATATATGTGTGTGTGTGTGTGTGTGTGTTTGTTTGTGGTAAACCCTAATTTATTCAGTGTTAAAGTTCAGCCGAAATCAGAGAGCTGAGGCAGGTGAGACTCCGTATTATGATGGTATCTCTTTTCTCTCTCTCTCTCTCTCTCTCTCTCTCTCTCTCTATATATATATATATATATATATATATATATATAAAGTATATTATTGGTATATACGGAATGAATTCAATAACCAACAATTACTATTCTTAAAAGAGTGCTCAATACAAAAGTAGAGCAGATATAATTATTATTTATAAAAAATTATAACATAACATACTTATGTTATAATTTTTTTTAAAAATAATTATATATATATATATATATATATATATATATATATATATATATATATATATATATAAATATATATATATATATATATTGAACATGAATTAAAATTACATTAGATTAATGATCTTTTTCACCTTGTAAATTGAAATAAAATTTACAAAGATTTTTAAAACCAGTCAATGGATGGTAAATTATTAAAAATTTTCATAATTTATCATCCATTGACTGGTTTGAAAAATCTTTTGTAAATTTTATGCCAATTTACAAGGTGAAAATGATCATTAACCTAATATAATCTTAATTCCTATTCTATGAAATATGTTGCTCTGTTTAATTAAAACATTGAGATCTCTGCGTGAATCAGTTTTATTTTATATTGCATTAATAGGATTCACTTGCACTTGCATTATATGCCAAAGGATTATATATATATATATATATATATATATATATATATATATATATATTAATAATAAATATACAATTTCCGCCATCTAAAATCTTTCAGTCAGCCCCTGACGATTGCATTATGCATGAAACTCGGAATTGTACTACCAGTGAGGAAAAGAAATGTATATTTGTTATTAATATAAATTATAGCTCTGTTATACATCGAGCACTATTTTATTAGCACCAGCACTCAATGTGGAATATTTTATATTCAGATATATATAGTCTCCTTACAAAAGTATTACAAAAGTATTGGAAAGGCAAGGTCAATTCCCTTGTTTGTTTGTTTTTTGTTTGGTTTTGTTTTTTGTTTTTTGGGATTTTTTGGGGTTTTTTTGTTCACTGAAGACATTTGCGTTTAAGATCAAAAGATGAATATGAGACGAGAGTTCAGAATTTCAGCTTTTATTTCCTGGTATTTACATTTAAATATGTTAAACAACTTAGGTCATACCACCATTTGGTTGAACTCACCCATTTTTCAAGTGAACAAAACTATTCGAACGCGTTACTGGCAGGTGTTTCTTGTTACCCAGGTGTTGATTGATTGTTTAATCATTAAATAGCTTTGAATGACTACTCTTGGTTTTAGCCTTGTGTTTCATATGTAATGACTGTATTTCTTGTTATAAACGATAAACACGAAGACGAGAGAGAGCTGTCTATGAGAGAAAAACAAGCTGAGAAAAGAAGGAAAATCGATCAGAGCCATTGGACGAACATTGGGCATAGTCAACACAATTTGGAATATCATGAATAAGAAAGAAACTACTAGTGTACTGAGGAATAGACATAGAATAGGTCGGCCAAGGAAAACAACAACAGTTGATGACAGAAACATTGTGAAAGCTGTGAAGACAATCCTAAAACAAGTCAGTGATATCACCAAAACATTTCCACAGTGCAGGGGTGAAGGTTTCAAAATGCACCGTTCGAAATGTAGAGGCCGTACCATAAGAAGGAATGAGAATGCCAGATTGGAATTTCCAAGTACGGAGATAAGCGACAAAAAAGTCTGGGAGAGTTTTATGGACTGATGAGACCAAAATTAATCTCTACAAAAAGTCATGGAATGACCAAAATGTGGAACAAGAAAGGATCTTCTTATAATCCAAAGCATGCAAGTTCATCTGTGAAGAATGGTGGAGGCAATGTCTTCGCTTGGGCTTGCATGACAGCTTCCGGGGCAAGCTCATTCATATTTATTGATCATGTAACTCGTGATGGTAGGAGCAGAATGAATTCAAAAGTATGCAGAAACATTTTATCTGCCAATTTACAAAGAAATGCATCCAAACTAATCGGGTGCAAGTTCATCATGGCCCTAAACATTCTACCAATACAACAAAGGACTTCAACAGTCACCGGCTCATGAGCATGCATTTCATCTCCTGAAGAGGAGACTGGAGGAAGAGATCCTCCCGAAACATTCAAGAACTGAAAGAGGCTGCGTTAAAAATCTGGAAAATCATCACAAATGAAAAATGCAACAGTTTGATGATGTCAGTGAGTTGCAGGTTTCATGCAGTTAGTGCAAGTAAGGGTTATGCAACCAAATATTAAATGTTATTTACTTTAAGATGATCTGTTCCTTTGCTTTTTGCTCACCTAAATATGGGCTGATCTGAGACAAATAGTGGTATGTCCTAAGCTGTTTAAGACATATGAATGTAAATACCAGGAAATAAAAACTGAATTTCACAACTATTGCCTCATATTCATTTTTTCATCTTAAACCCAAATGTCTTCAGTGAACAACAAAAACAAAGGAATGGGTCATGCGGTTCCAATACTTTTGAAAGGGACTGTATATATATATATATATATATATATATATATATATATATATATATATATATATATGTGTGTGTGTGTGTGTGTGTATGTATGTGTGTGTGTGTGTGTGTGTAAATGTAACATAGTAACAAAATATAACAAAACGGAAAGAGAAACGCTTGCAAAAAAAAAAAAAGAATATGTAGCTGCAAATATTCGCTAAAAAATAAACATGCATAATGAAAAAAATTTCCCAAACCTAATAAAAACCAAGTTTTATTCTTAAGATGAAAGAACAAAGAATGTTTTTTTATTATTAAATTATATTTTTGAATACTTTTTACAACCTTCAAAATTTTAGATTAAATTTTTTTTTTATTTTTGCATCAACGGGGGGTCATAAATTAATATGAGAAAATTTGAGCATCATTTTGTGATGAAAAACATATTGATTTGGAAATTCTTGAGATAATTGTTGGGTTTTAATTAAACTTTCAGGAAGAAAATGAAGAAAATTGTTTCTAATTTTAATGAAGAAAATTATTTTTCTTTTTTTTTAAATCTTAAATTTTTTTTTTTTTTACATCGGTTAACCCCACTTATTTAATTTTATGACATTTCGAGAAATTCAATTTTGTAGCGCGTAATGTTTATACTAATTATAAGGACAAGTCCTTGGAGAATTTTAATCATTTCTTGATTGTGAAATTTTTCGAAGCCGAGCGGTTAAACCAGGTCGGATTAAACGGCAGATTCTTATGGAAAATGGGACGCGAGTTCGAATCCTGTCAGAGTAAGCTTCCTTAAATATGAAGACCGGGAAAGAAATAAAATTATGTCTAAAATAAATGGAACGTCTACTCAAATATGTATATCCATTAAAAATAACGTTTAAAGTAATAAAAAAATATGTCGGATTAGAAAATAAAAACTATTAATTCTTTTCTGACCCAAGAACTTTCGATCTTTTCCAATGTCATCTTTAGAGGTAAATTACAAATAAAAAAGTTATTGTAACTGAGGGGAAATATGTATTATGCTTTGATTTTTAAATAACATGCATGAACGCGGTCTGTAATTTTTTTAAATTTTAAATTTATCCATTGTAGCTATGGAATATTTTGCAAAGCAAGTGTTTCAATATAAGGAAGGTGACCGGAAATTGGTAGAAATGTAAAATGACATTAAATTTTATATGCACTTTAATATGTTGTTGCTATATTCATAATAAATTTTGTTGAATGTTGGTTGCTTTTGATATAAAGGGTCTGGAGAATTTGAAGATGATATTATTTTCATGGTGTAGTATATTGTTGTTGTCGACAAATGAAGTGTAAGACTTTTTGATAATGTTGTGGTCGTTAAGCCAACATATCTACTTACATCCGAAAGGACATTTAAACTTCTATACAATGTTGGTAGAGAGAGAGGAGGCAGTACAATTAGCTTCAATGATGCGGTAATGATAAACTGAACTCGCAGACTGAGTTGCACGTTTAGTGAATTCGATCCTGTCAAATTCAGTACTGAATCGTAATAGTGTTAGCAAAAATTGTGACTAACAATGGTGAGAAAGTGTTAGTTCTATAATTTTGACTTCATTATGCTCTGTAACAAAAGATCTACGTGGTTTTCCTATGACATATTTTGGCATTTAACATTCAAATTTTTTTCAAGAAGTAAATAAAACATTTTTCATGCTTTTTTTTTGTTGTTTTTTAATACATAAAAATAAATGGAAGCATTAAGTGATTGAATTAAATGCCTGTACCATTTGAAAGATTTTTGGCACTTTTTTAACTTGCATAGCCAACTTTAGGGATAACACTGCCGTACGAAATAATTTAAAAATATATTCGATGAACGATTGCATATAAAAACCTAAATTCAAAATTGTTAAATGTCACTTCTGTTAAAACTTTTTAATAAATCTTTTTTATGTGTTATAACTTTCTGACAAAACAGTTTTCCACGTATAAAAAAATCCACCACAGATTCTGTAAGAACGAAAATCTAAATAAGTACATCTTCCCTGTCATCTTCCTTTTGCTATTTGCAAAACGCATAGATTATTTATTCAAACTTTTAAACGTTTCCATTTTTATCAAAAGTGATTCTCTGTAGAACTCTGGGTGCAAGGATATATCGACTTTTGAAAGTCGATTTGTAAATAGACTTCAAAAAAATTTGAAAAATATTTTGAGCATGTTATTTCATAAATCAAACTATTTAGCCATTAACGAAAATAGAAAAGTAACAAAAAGAACAAAAAACAAACATCTGATCGTATTATTATTGTGTATGAGTGGTTAAAAAGAAAGCCCTGTATTTTACCTTTACTGAAGTTTGTCGTGTGTCACATGACTAGTCAATCCATAAGCCACATTCCGATTATGTACACACACAGGCATGCATATATATATATATATATATATATATATATTAGCTTAAAAGCTACACTATTAGGCGGCATTTATGCTAGCTCCTGCGGAGGGTTCTTGATTGGACCTTCATCACAATAGGTAGGGAGGAGTAGATGCATTTAAGCAATGCATTAATATTTAAGCGTACCTTTTCAATGATAATTCTTATGGCTCAACTTAATTTTAAGACAATTTGATGAACTTAGGTCCTTACTTTCAATACAAACAATTATTTTATTTCATGCGTGATTTTCGCTGGATTTCGCAATTATTTTCGATTATTCTCAAATTTATTTCCAAGTTATTAAAATTGTTATCGTACAAAAATATTTTGTCATAAAAACGACAGAAAACAATCGACAAAAACAATCACAGTAATAACACCTTGAGAATCCAAAATTTCAGGATTGCGGTTCCGAATCCGGACCGGAATGTTCCAAATTTGCTCACGGAGTTGGCCTGATTCCAAAATGGTATGATATGCCGGGCTACGAACTCTAGGAGTAAAGTTGAAAAAGTGTGACACACTGAACCATTGTCATTCGCATTTATCACACACACACACACACACACACACACACACACACACACACATATATATATATATATATATATATATATATATATATATATATATATATATATATATATATATAAGTTGCTACCCGAAAGTTCGAGGAAATTGAACAGAATGATGAATCTAATTATGTGTCAACTTATGTAGCTTCTTCCGTGTCTCGCCGAAATTTTGCATATCTCTCGTAGCCACTTTTTGTAGTTTTTCCTGTCTCAGTAGAAAGTTTTTTTCCCGCATCTTCATGTCACTGGATTTTGGGATAGTGGAGTCTTGACTGAGTTGAAAGACACTGAACTTTCTTAAATATCCAAATGATTTCCACCGAATATTTACGATATCTACCGACTATATACGATATCTACCGACTATATATGGGTCTAAAGTGAAATTCTTTTTCAAGTTTATACTTCACGGCATTGACTTGCATGGATATGGCATTTGATTGTACGATTCAAATCTATTTTACTTTCACGAGTTGAAAAAAAATAGAATCTACATCATTTATTTATGCTCAACAAAAATTATGGAATCGTCCCATTTCTTTTTTCTTTTTTTATTACTTAACAGTTTGTGCTGAATATTTTGGATTCATGAAAGATACTTAAAAAAATTAATTCAATTATCATATTATAAATTTTTTTCTTTTTTTTTTTTTGCTTAGTTAGAACGTACGTTACATCGTGACAATAACTCGGAAATTATAGACTACTAGCAGCATGGCCCGGCGTTGCCCGTGCTTGATTAAAAAATAGTACGACTAATACAGCCATCGCTATCACTTGACTTAAAATATTTTTGCCCTTCCTTGCCTTTAGAGGAGTTCCCTTTGCTGATGTTGTTACATGCCTTACTTCTTGCCTATCTCACACTGCCAACTTTTTCTAAGCTCTATAGTAAACATTAAATCTGTTATGAAAAAAGAACTAAACAAAATAAACACAATACGATCAGCTTTAAAAAAGCGGAAAAAAACATTTTTAAGGGTTGCCCGATTGTCGATTTGCACTCTGTTTGGGGGGTGCTCAGAGTTGAAACTTCACATGATGACTCCCAATGGCCTCTTCATAAATCCGCTCGGTTTTCGCTAAAAACCGACATGCGGTTCAGACGCAATCTGGGCGTATCGGTTTTTGGGTTTTATCGATTTTCCGCGCTGTTTAGGGGTCCGTGGTCATGAAACTTCTGGACAACACTTCTAATGGTAGACTCTAAGAGAGTATCAAATTTGGTTGAAATGCGATCATTAAGCAGAATTTAGTCAAAAATCGGGCTCCGTCATGTCCTTACGGCAGCCATTTGCAAACTTGTGTTGAAAACCGCATCGAAATTGGGTGAGAAATGCGGCCTGGGCGAGGTAAAAACGCCCACGACAGACACACAGACAGACAACATGAGAAATATAGATAGTAGATAGATACATAGAATAGATAGATTCCGTTTTAATTGCAAGGAAAAACATATCAAATACGTTGTCTGGTTTCAGTAAAAGAAAGAAAGGTGTAGAGGAGGCGATTAGACATTCATACGTTTAACGTCTGATTCAGTGAAATGGAAAATGATGATTTTTAATTATTTTTTTTTTTTTGATTTGTACCCTTTTACTTATAAACATAATGAACTAAAGAACTAAGATTCACTAGAAAATTCAAATAGGAAAAACGTGAAATTTTCATAAATACAGCTCTTTTGAATTAACGACGTTTTATTTCCCGGATCAAAGAGAAATATTTATGGACTCATGACTTTGTTGTTTTATTTTTCGAACAAATAACAGCACAAACATCTAAATAGACAAATTGATCTGCAGTTGAGGGGCAATGCCTGCAGTGCTTAACGAGATATCAGCATTGAATAATTGAAAGAAATCATTTTTTAATGAATACTGACGCCATCGTCGCGTTGGGGACGTAATTTAGGTATTTGTCCCATATCTTCGCGAACATTAAACCGGCCACATAAGGGTTGGGTGGTGGCGTAAATACTTCTTTTAATCAGCCAACGGACTGGGGTCGAAGTGTCATAATGTGTCGATTTAAGTTATGACGTAAGCTATATTTATTGTATATAAAAATGCAATTATGACACAAGTGTGGCACCATTTAACGAGGCAGAAAAAGAAAAGAAAGAAAAGAAGAAAAGGAGAGGCTAAGGACCGAATGGTGGATGATAAGCAGAACACACACACGGCTAAGAGACAATGGATAAGGGATATTTTGATAAGTAACAAATGGCGAAAGGGTGTCATTACAATGACAGGGAAATTCTGAGTAAAAAAAAAAGGAAGAAAAAGAATCAGATATGTTTTGGCGACGGCTGTGTTATCTAAGGATATGAAAACAAACTATTGGTACGGGAAGGCATCTTATTGTCAACTACAGACCGACTGGCCAAAGAAAAATTCAAATGAAAATGTTATTTCGATAAGTGACGAAAAACAGGCAACTAAAAAGGACTTTGGATAGATATGAAAAAAATTAAAAGCCACCCACGAGTGTCCGCTGACCGATTTCCTTCGACGGAACATCCTTGGCCTGCGATAATAAATTATGTTATCAGAAATATGTACCGAAGGGAAATGAATGGGAATTTAGAAATGTCTTTTCAGGGGCGACGTTGGCCGTGTTAAGAAGACCACCCATTCGGATAATTAGCGATAAAATACCTGACGAAAACCACGTGTAGAACAAGAGTTATGACCGCCATTGTTCATATTGTCCCATTTGCGGCTAGAGAAATGATAACGGCGATTAAGAGAAAGAAAAGGAAAAGAAGGGATAATTTTTTTTAGTTAAGCAAGATATTTTTTTCTTCCTGAAACAAAGCCGCGGATTCGTCCACGCCCGACTAAGACATCATTGGTCAAGTGGTGATCACGTGACGCACGAAGGGGGCTGTCGCCGCCTATCCAGAGTGTAGGTATGAGAAGCTGCTACGAAGAAGTGGGGAGGTCAGTTCACGCCCTCTGAAGTATGGTGAGAAGGTGGGAGTGAGGAAAGGTTCCCAAAAATGGAAAAGAGTGGAAAATCCCTAACCAGAAATAAAAGAGGTGGATATGTATTTAGAATTATCGAGGAACCCCCGACGCCGACAGACCCACCCCGGTTTTGGTCGGCGTCCATATAAGCGAAGCCCCAACGAGCAGAAATCAGTTCCAGCAGTTCCAGTGAGTTCCAGTTCCAATTTCAGTTTGAGTTGGAGTTGCAGCGAAGAGTCAGTCTCCAGTTGAAGCCGCCTCGCAGATAGCTGACCAAGATTCACGCAAATTCCGGACTCCTCTTCAACCCAAGAACAATTATCTTGAAGAGCGACTTAGATCCAGACCACCGAAATAAGTTTTTTTTCGACTTTCGTCCGAAGACACACCGAAAAACCAATTTCTTAGAGAGCAAACAACTTGAAGCGTTAAAACTCGCCTAACGGAAAACGACGTGTCACAATCCATAGAACGGGTCGGGATATAGATGCAGTCCTATGTATCGAACAACTAGACATAATTTTGTTACCTTTTTCTTTGATACTTTGAACTTTTTGAGTTTTCATTTTATTTTCTTTTATGCATATTTGTGGGTATCACCCCCCGTTGAACTCGGTTTGCATTACGGCCCCAACCACTGTTTGATCTCGTCTGCCTAAGATCAATTCACAACGTGGGTAGGCAGACTGGGGATCAATGCAGTTACCTTGGTAACCAGGCGTTGGAAGCGAGTTGGGAACGACGAGGCTGATATCAAATCTAACCAGATTCCCACCCGAATCACCAAAAGGTTAGAACATCACATTTGAGTGCCGCGACCGATACCAAGCCAGTTGGTCGTCACAGGACGAGACAACACGACTGACGCGACAGGCGGACGTCACGTTTGGAGCAGCGACACCCGAACGGAGCAGCGAGGAGCGAACAGCTGGCGCCGCGGCGAGGACGTCACAATTGGTGCTATTTAGGGACGTCACAGTTGGTGCCGTGGTAGACCAGAATAGAACGTCACAGATGGCGCTGCGACCAGGGGACGACGTCACACAAGGCCGAAAAAAGGGGAGGGGTTGAAGCTGGTCTTCACTAACTATCTTATACCTAGCTCATCCGATTCACGACCCATTCACTCAGTTATGAAGCAAGCTTGGTCCAGGGAATTCCAACCCCACCACAACATCTTCCTCATTTCACTATATAGAGTAGGGTTGGTGGATTCAGAAGGTACTAAGACTGATCAAGATGAGCATTTTTTCTTTTGCACCCTTCCCCCTCCACACACACACACACGTCAAGATGAGCATTTTTTCTTTTGCCTCCTTCCCCCCTCCACACACACACATCAAGACAAGCATTTTCTTTTTGCCCCCTTACCCCCTCCACACACACACGTCAAGATGAGCATTTTTTCTTTGCCCCTTCCCCCTCCACAGAGACGTCAAGATGAGCATTTTTTTTTTTTTGCCCCCTTCCCCCTACACACACAGACGTCAAGATGAGCATTTTTCTTTTGCCCCTTTCCCCCTACACACACACGTCAAGATGAGCATTTTTCTTTGCCCCTTCCCCCTTCCACACAGAGACGTCAAGATGAGCATTTTTTCTTTTGCCCCCTTCCCCCCTACACACACAGACGTCAAGATGAGCATTTTTTTCTTTTGCCCCTTCCCCCCCCTCCACACACCCACACGTCGGCACACATCCCAAATTAAGTCGTTCACGTTTCATATCCTACCTCCGTGGTGATTAAAGAAAAAATGGCTCCAACAAGAGAGTTTTAAATTGAAATCATAAGGAAGGAAATCCAATTGCGGTGTGTGACAAAATATATTAGTTCTTCAAAGCTGTGTATAAAATCCGTTGAAAGCATAAACAAAATGCGAAATTTATAAAAGGAAAATAGACAGACAACGGAAAAAAAGCGCAAGAGACAGAAGAGAAGCACAAAGCATCTATATGCGTTCGAACAGAAAATGCACATATGAGCAGAAACAAGAGTCAATGTTTGTGACAGAACTGCAAGAGTCGACTGTTTATAGACAGAGGCGCCAAACAGAAACCGATGCACTAAAGACAAGGCAACAGTTGGATAGGGAGAAGCAATCATGGCGTGTAGATGATTAGATGAATGTGATAATCTGTGCTAAATCACGAATCTGCATTGGACAAGGCGAATTTGATGTAAATTTCGTCTGGTGCCGTTTCAATAAAACATTCAAATGCAAATCCAGGCCGGGGAGGGGTCGCCTCATTCCTGTTTGAGGAATGCCTCTCTGGTTGACCATGTCTTCAGGGGTGTACCAGGGCCTTCTCACCTCTGGTGGAGGAACCTCTCTATCATTGACCATGTCTTCAGGGGTGTACCAGGGCCTTTTCACCTCTGGTGGAGGAACCTCTCTATGATTGACCATGTTTTCAGGGGATACCAGGGCCTTCTTACCTCTGGTTGAGTCACGCCTCCATGATTGACCATGTACTCACCACGCTGGGCGAATTGCGGGTTGGTGAGGCTATTTTATCGTAGATGGCCGTTGATTCTAAAGAATACACCTGCCCTTTAATAGCTCTTAATTTTTGTGCTACTGTGGGGTTTCTCTTACCTCCAACAGGCCAGGGGGTCGGTTTAATCGGCGACCATTCGATCATTCAAGTTGTCCTTTTCCTGGACCGGTTGCTTCCCAAGGCTATAGGATTCAATCTCTTCTGCTACTTAACAATAGCTGGGGAGAGAATAGATGGATTGATATCTTTCCCAAGGGCATTTGCATGTAAATGAATGTAAAGAACCCGACTAGAATTCGAACTCCGCTCCTCAATCCGAGCCGCTAACCATTACTCCATCGGATTTCCTGCAATGAAATATAGGAAGGAATCAAAATTCTTATTTATGATATGAGCTTGCATGTCAGGTAATGAGTCGCGGGTGATGGCAGACATTGTTTCAAAATTCAATGCATCGAAGAACATTGAATTTTGGGACACTTTTCCTTGTCCCAACGATGGAAAATATGCTTAATGATGTTAAAGTAATTTATTCAGAAAAACAATGCACCTTATTTGAGAGCAAAAGCTAGCCAAGCTTTACTTCAAGAAATCCTGATAAACTCAATAACATCACATACAGAAAATCCGGACTGAAATCCGACTGAAAATTTATTGAAAAAAAAATTATCTGGGAAACTTCAAATTCTATTTATGGAAAAAAAAATTGCCGTTAGTGACATCCACAGACGAAAGTATTCAAACCGTTTTAATTCAAGCTCGATATTCGTTGCTTACATTAGGGGATTACATTATTGTTTTTTCTAATTGATCTGGAAAAATATTATTCTAAAAATAGAGTTTGACAGAATTATACCAAGAGTGATGATGGTAAGAATAATTATTTTACAAACTAAAGGATATTAATGATGAAGTAAGTTGAATTATGTCATTAATATGGAAATGTTTGATTAATTCAAATAAAATGCCATTCTTCCCTCACAGACAAACACGTGTATCGAGAGGATATATAAAAGATGAATACGCTGATCGATAACGTGGATTGGTTAGCAAAACATAAAACAATATTGAAATAGGGAAAGGCTGAAAAGATGAGAAGAAAAAAGAGAAAAAGAGAGAAAAAGGGAAAGACTGAAAACCTGAGTGGGAAAGACAGAAAAGAAGCAAAAAATAGATAAAGGCTGAAAATCTGAATGGGAAAGAGAGAAAAGAAGCGAACAATAGAGAAAGGCTGAAAAGCTGAGTGGGAAAGAGAGAAAAGAAGCGAACAATAGAGAAAGGCTGAAAAGATGAGAAGAAAAGAGAGAAAAGAAGAGAAAAAAGGGAAATACTGAAAAGCTGAGTGGGAAAGAGAGATAAGAAGCGAACAATAGAGGAAGGCTCAAAAGATGAGAAGAAAAGAGAGAAAGGAAGAGGAAATAGAGAAAGGCTGAAAAGCTGAATGGGAAAGAGAGAGGAGAAGCGAACAATAGAGAAGGGCTGAAAAGATGAGTGGGAAAGAGAGAAAAGAAGAGAAAAAAGGGAAATACTGAAACGCTGAGTGGCAAAGAGAGAAAAGAAGCGAACAATAGAGAAAGGCTGAAAAGATGAGAAGAAAATAGAGAAATGGTGAGAAAATACATAAAGGCTGAAAAGTAGAATGGGAAAGAGAGAAAAGAAGCGAACAATAGAGAAAGGCTGAAAAGCTGAGTGGGAAAGAGAGAAAAGAAGCGAACAATAGAGAAAGGCTGAAAAGATGAGAAGAAAAGAGAGAAAAGAAGAGAAAAAAGGGAAATACTGAAAAGCTGAGTGGGAAAGAGAGAAAAGAATCGAGCAATAATAGAAAAGGCTGAAAAGATGAGAGGAAAAGAGAGAAAAGGCGAGAAAATAGAGAAAGGCTGAAAAGCTGAGTGGGAAAGAGAGAAAAGAACCGAGCCATAGAGAAAGGCTGAAAAGCTGAGTGGGAAAGAGAGGAAAGAAGCGAACAATAGAGAAAGGCTGTAAAGATGAGAAGAAAAGAGAGAAAAGAAGAGAAAAAAGGGAAATATTGAAAAGCTGAGTGGCAAAGAGAGAAAAGAAGCGAACAAAAAAGAAAGGCTGAAAGATGAGAAGAAAAGAAGAGGAAATAGAGAAAGGCTGAAAAGATGAGTGGGAAAGAGAGAAAAGAAGAGAAAAAAGGGAAATACTGAAAAGCTGAGTGGGAAAGAGTGGAAACAAGCGAACAATAGAGAAAGGCTGAAAAGCTGAGTGGGAAAGAGCGAAAAGAAGCGAGCAATAGAGAAAAACTCAAAAGATGAAAGAAAAGAGAGAAAAGAAAAGAAAAAAGGAAATATTGAAAAGCTGAGTGGCAAAGAGAGGAAAGAAGCGAACAATAGAGAAAGGCTGAAAAGATGAGAAGAAAAGAGAGAAAAGGCGAGAAAATAGATAAAGGCTGAAAAGCTGAATGGGAAAGAGAGAAAAGAAGCGAGCAATAGAGAAAGGCTGAAAAGCTGAGTGGGAAAGAGAGAGAAAAGAAAAGAAAAAAGGGAAATACAGAAAAGCTGAGTGGGAAAGAGAAATAAGAAGCGAACAATAGAGAAAGGCTCAAAAGATGAGAAGAAAAGAGAGAAAAGAAGAGGAAATAGAGAAAGGCTGAAAAGATGAATGAGAAAGAGAGAAAAGAAGCGAACAATAGAGAAAGGCTGAAAAGATGAGTGGGAAAGAGAGAAAAGAAGCGAGGAATAGAGAAAGGCTGAAAAGATGAGAAGAAAAGAGAGAAAAGAAGAGAAAAAAGGGAAATACTGAAAAGCTGAGTGGGAAAGAGAGAAAAGAAGGCTGAAAAGATGGGAAGAAAGGAGAAAAAATTTGGAATAACTTATTTTGAAATTTACTGAGTTTATAAGCACACACATTCTTGATATTAGTTGCTAAGGTTCATCAACTTGAAATTCAATCAACTATGATATATATATATATATATATATATATATATATATATATATATATATATATAAAGTTGTAGGCTCTGTTCGTTTGGGTTTTTTTGTTTTGGTTTTTTTTTTTTGTTCTCGAACGGCTCTTTGGCTTTTTACAGATAGACCCCCATAACCATATATATTCTGCAACTAAATTATCCAGGGTACTTGGATAATTATATTTTATTTTGATCAAAGGGTATCCACGAGGGACTCAACTTCCTTTCCACTAAAATCTTTTTTCCCTTTGAATTAAATTAAATATAAATTTGAACAAGGGAATGAATCCTATCCAAAATATAGAAGGAGAAAGCCAGAAGATGGAGGCCACATCGGTAAGATCAAAATGAGATACTATGAACGCCATGTTGAACAAGAAATTTCCAATCAGTGGGTAGCGTTATACAATACGTATTTGTTGTGACAATTCAACTGTCATATTAATGTTGAAATCTGCTCATCAATTCATTCAATCAAGTATTGCATCAAATACATATCAAAGGGGTCAGATCAAGCTGTATTTGCACAAAACCTCAACTGAAATTTTTCCCCTTTGATTTAAATTAAATTTAAATATGCACAAAGGAATGACTCCTATCCAAAATATAGAAAGAGAAAACCAGAAGATGGAGGTCACATCGGCAAAATCATTGAGTAACATTGAAATGTATCATTTTTCTCCACAAATTATAACAATGATTTAAAATCAATCAACATTTTCTCACAAAAAATGTGTAACACGCAACAAGGTGCGGGTAATTCGGCTAGTATATATATGGAAACAATATGTTCCTGTAATCTTGTTTCCACTCACTGAGTTTAGGTCTGTTCTACCTGGCCCAGACCGTGGAACTCACAATTAATTAATGTTATGTTTACATGATTTTCAGAAATAGCTTCAAATGTTCGGATCAACTTTTTTCTTCTTTCACTCTTGTTTCTTTTGATATTGCTCATTTTGTATTAAGTTTTTGGCAGTTCTCTTTGTCTAACTTCACTAACGAATACAGAGACTGTTACCATTTGTTTGCTTGCAAGTCTTCATTTATGCTAATAAAAATAAGATGCCGTTTGATGGGATTTCCTTTTGAAGATGTCATTACTAAGGATTTTCACTAATCATCTAAAAAATATACCATCTGTTGGACAAAGTACAAAGAAGTACATTTTATTCCTATCTCTTTGGTAATACATTATACTTCCAATTTATTGAGCTTTCTCGGAATATTTTCATTACAGTTGTTTTTCGCATTATAAAATATCAAAGCGATTGGCATTGGGGTTTTCTTGGTAAGAAAATCTTTGTTTTACAGCAAAAAAAGCGTCTGGTATCTGCATTCGCCATTTTGTATATTTTGTTTTTTCATCACTACCGAAGCAAAGAGGTCATAAAATAAACCTTTCTCGGTAGATATGTTAGAAAAATGATGAACGAAACATCTTGGATTTTCACTCACTGGGTCTTCAGAGATTTTTTATGCTGACATTGGATCATAATGACAACAATAAGTGAAATCTGTATCCCTATTTCAGTAAGCTGGCAAACATGCATCTCTCTTTTCTCTATCTCTCTCTCTCTCTCTAAACATATATATATATATATATATATATATATATATATATATATATATATATATATATATATTCATCTGCATTTACACAAATATATAGATATACGTACAAAAATATGTTGATAATATCTATCTACAAATCAACATATTGGCTATAGTATTCATACAAAAATATAAATACATATACACATCTATATATATATATATATATATATATATATATATATATATATATATATATAAATGTATGTATGTATGTATTCATCTGATTGGTGTATACAGAATAAATTCAATAACCAACAATATATAAAAATTATAACATAAATCTAAAATAAATGGTTTTAAATGTTTCGAATTAATTAACGATCCTTCGTAAGGAGAAAACGCTTTTACAAAAGCTAGAATGGCCAATCAAAACACAAGTATAGGAGAATTCAAAAACTTGACAACGAAGTAAGGTTATAATAGCTATTAAGAGCTTTAAAGTTGGGGTTATGAAGAAATAAATTGAATAACATATATATTTTTCTTTTCTCCTCAGTAATTTTATAATTTTAAACTTAATAGAGATTAAATTTAGATTTTAAAATTGGTAATTTTTTACTTTTAATTTTAATATGAAATTTTATCATTTAATACTTATTGGTTTGCATAAATTCTATTTTAGTATAAAGTTTAGGTGAGTACGGTGGGTGTACTAGGACACCAATTTCTTCCGGATATGTAAAAAACGTGAGGTCTAATTTTGGATGAAAACATAACACATATGGATAAAACAAGCAGTGTGATCGGGAGAAAATCGTATGAGTTTTACTTTTTACTTTTACTTTCCGAAAGAAAAACGAGCAGACTTGTGATGTGTTTTGTGTTCCTTGTTGGGACTGTGTGGTTTCCTCTGTTTTCTTAACTGATGGGGGCAAACATGTATTGCTTCTTTGCAGTTTATTCAGCAACTGGGTTGCAACTCCACGAACTGACCTCATTCACCGACCGTCACGTGACACTCGTGAATTCATCTTACTCGAAGGGGGATAACAACCATCTGCACCCCTATAATACCCCTGCCCTAAACAGGTTCTACAACCTTCCACAAGGAGTTACTTTTATAATGCTTGTTATGACATAATAAAATAGACATGCGGGTACATAATTTGTGAGACGATAATGTAGAAAAGGAAAATTACTTGTACTCAGTTTACATTCAAGTACTCCTTAATATCGACATTCTTAATATCCATTCGTTAGAAAGTGCGTGGATAAACATTGTGTTTTATACATGTGGATTACGAATGTTAACAGCTATTATTCCGGGAAAAGTGTAGTATCACAAAATGAAATTATGTAATCGGAATTGCAATATTCAGAAAATAAATCTGGGTTGAAAAAATATGAAAACCGTCACGTTTTATTTTAGACGAGTCCAGCAAATTAGGTTCGAAGTTCAAAGTACAAAACTAATGGAGGTAACAATCGTGCCTGATATTATTAAAACACTTGTAAGAGTCTTGAAGATTCATACAAAGAGTTTAAATCGAAATCATCAAGTCTACAGTGTTACTAAAGTCAGTGTTGAGAAGACGTGTGCTGTGAAGGACATCGGTTATTAAGCATTAGCAAAATCAGTGAGTATTAGTAGTAGTACTAGTAGTAGTACTAGTAGTATTAGTAGTAGTATTAGTATTATTAGTATTAGTAGTAGTAATAGTAGTATTATTAGCATTAGTTCTAGTAGTAATACTAGTAGCAGTAGTAGTAGTAGAACTAGTAGTAGTATTAATAGTAGTAATAGTAGTAGCAGTAGTATTAGTAGTAATACTAGTAGTATTAGTTGTAGTAGTAGTAGTACTAATAGTAGTATTAGTAGTTGTACTAATAATAGTACTAGTAGTATTAGTATTAGTACTAACAGTAGTATAGTAGTTGTACTAGTAGTATTAGTACTAATAGTAGTATTAGTAGTTGTACTAGTAGTAGTTTTAGTAGTAGTATTAATAGTAGTTCTAGTAGTAGTGCTAATATTAATAGTAGTATTACTAGTAGTAGTATTAGTAGCATAATTAACAGTAGTTCTGGTAGTAGTAGGTGTATTAGTATTGGTACTAGTAGAAGTATTAGTACTAGTAGTATTCTTAGTAGTTGTACTATTAGTAGTGTCTCAATAACAAATGAGCATTTTCACATTATCTGAAAAAAAATTGAGAAAAAAAAAATGCAATAATAAAAATAAATAGGAGAAAACCTGTTTGGCCGGTCATTTATTTAAATCCCATCGGGACATCAGCGATTGATGTTCCTCAGGATTTTTTAGGTGAGCATTGCCCTTCTCATTTAGAAGATCGATAAAAGCACAACAACCCCATCTCTATTCATATTTACTCATTATACAATAAACTTAATAATGAACTGAAACAATTGGCCATTTTTGTAAATCTAAAATTGAGAAGACGAACCAGGTAATAATAATAATAATAATAATAATAATAATAATAATAATAATAATAATAATAACTACTTAACGGATAATCTGAAAGCAAGAAGGGTGTAAGTGGGATTAGACTTAATCTTGTGGAGCTTAGGGAGGACTACAACCAAACCAAGTTAGTTTCAGTAGCAAGTGATTTCTTTTTTTACGGAGGTTGGTATGTTAGTCCGACACGTTAATCGCGTTCTGTGCTGCTGTTTTTATTTTTCGGTGCGTCGAGAAAGAAGTCGGTTCATGGTTTTCCCACGAGCAAGATAAACGCAAATGAATGCTAAAGTGAGAGGGTTTAGACATCAGGGGAATAGCTGTATTATAAGCATTTAATGGGGGGGGGGGACTTCAAAGACTAATATAGCAGCGTCTTGGAATGAAAACCAAGAAAGACATGTAGACTGGTTGATACCGTTCGTCTTTCTTAACAAGCAATTAACAATCACTGATTGCAATAAAGAACAAAAATAAACAAAATACTAGCGATAAATTACCGAATATTCTTGAGTTGCGCATTTGATGGTAACCTCAAAATGGTATTAATTTTATTTACTATTACTTTTCTTTTTTTTAATCGATAAGAGTAGATAGGTTCGCCTATCGCCCAGTTCACACTCCTCCCAATATTTTTGAAGAGGAGTAGAGATTTATTCTTTGTTCCCTGTTTAGGATTGGGTTCCCTCTGAAGTCTTTTCATTTTCTTTCACTCCCAGTAATCACTAGCGTCTTAGTGGCATTATCGCCTTCCTTGGTGTGAATTGATCAAAAAATGTATTAGTCTTAACATTAAAGTTACCAGAACAGTTTTGGCAGAAGTTTGTGCGATTTTGTGAATGTGTGTGTGTGTGTGTGTGTGTGTGTGTGTGTGTGTGTGTGTGTGTGTGTGTGTGTGTGAAGGTTGACAATGGGTGTCGCAATCTTTTACAGTTAATGGTTGGTTTAACGGCTTATCAACTCAATTTAATGCGGAAATTTAAAATTCTTGGGAGCTTTTCTAATCGTTTTTTTTTTTTCAAAAATGTATTGCTGGTAATTTTACTATAAAAATATATTTTTTATATTTTCATAATGCTTTGACCCCAGCTTTGGGGTTTACTATTTGTCCATAGCTGGGACCCTAAAGGATGCTACCACACCAGGTCAAAGCAAACCTGAGAACAACAGCAACTAAGAGGTGGTTCCACACTTCTCAAAACCTCCCGATCGAAGGTCTCGTTGCCTGATGTAGTTTACAGTTAATACCATTCTGGTGGTAGTTATGGCAGAGAGGTATGATTAAAGGTTCACTCGCTAATCCATTCTGCTATACAAGAGATAAGACGTGATATTTGAAAATAATAATTAATCATGTGGCACAACACAGAGAAATTTTGCCGATAGATGTTTCGAGATTTTTTCTCAATGTTTTTTTCATTTTAAAATATGTCATTAAATAAATTATGCTACTTTACATTAGCAAATTATTTACATACGGAGTATTATCCTCATTTTTGTTATTATTATCACAACGTTTCAGCCGTTATACCTTCTTAACTTCATCAGGTACTTGTGGATCATGGGCGTTTCGAACTGAAACCTTTATTTAATTCAAAACCTTATCTACTTGCTGATGAAACTCTCAGCAGGCTGATTAGGTTTAAGGCTCCAAGTTCTACACTCAGGATTGTCCCAAGAGACAATAAACTAAGGTGATTAACGCATCGATTCGTGAATTTGGTGCCATAGTAAGAACTGAGCAATAACTGAAAAGTAAATAAATTAACAAAATAAGAACTGGACAAGATTATCTCTAATTACATAAAGACTGGAGCGAGATTAAATAAAGGGATCCCATTTATTTAATCTCTGTGCGAAGATTTTTTTTAGCCGTTCAATGTTCCTTGAGGATTATCCGGGTCTATAAGCATTTGGTGTAATTTGGAGGGTACAACGACTGAAATATTGTTATAACAACAACAAAGATAGGGACACTCGTCCATATATAGGGATAGCCCCTCATGCCAGAAGTCCAGATAAAAATCTCACGACTGTTTGTTACTTTAACCCTTCAAGCCATGCGTTCCTGAACAATTTTAATCCTTCTACCTGAGTCAAAATTCGCAAATAATTGGTATGTTATGTTTCACGGTAGATATAAAAATAGTTACAAGTTTTTACCCACCGTTCAACCGGTGGCTGGGCATTAAGTCATTTTTCTCTACCACTGTTCAACCGGTGGCTGGGCATTAAGTCATTTTTCTCTACCACTGTTCAACCGGTGGCTGGGCATTAAGTCATTTTTCTCTAACGCCGGTAAAGCGGTGGTCAGAGCTCAAAGGGTTAAATATATTTAATATATATGTAGATAAAAACAATATTTACAATAAATTTAATATATTGTTGATTAATTTTGAAGTCATAATTCTGCGATGATCAAATTAAGACCTTGTACAAAATTTTATCCTATCCGGAGATATTGAAACCTCTACTTGTTTTGTTTTCATCTTTACTTAAATGGTGGTTAGGTATGGAGTATTGCTGCCATATATGGTCTGGAGCCACTTCTGTTTGACTCGGGGTTCTTGATAGGCTCCAGAGGCGGATATGCAATATAATTGGCCCTGTTCTGGCATCTCGTCTACAGTCACTTTCTCACAGACGCGCCGTCGCCTCTCTCTGTCTGTTTTACAAATACTTTCATGGCAATTGCTCCGAGGAGCTGCATTCGCTGGTTCCCAAACTTCATGAATTCAAGCGCCCTACGAGGCTGGCATCCCGCTCTCACCCTTTCACTGTCGAAACTACTAAATGTGGCCGTCTCTTCTACTCCAATAGCTTCATGTCTCGCACCTCTCGCCTGTGGAACGCCATTCACTATTCCAGTTTCCCTGAGAGCTATAATCTCCAACTATTCAAATGTAATGTCAATCGACATCTCCAGTTGCCTTGATCTATCCACTATCCTTCTCCTCATCCTTTCCTCTATCACTCCTATCAGATCTTGCTCCAAATTGTAACCCCTTGCGTCCTTGTGGCTTCCCGCCTTGCTTGGGGTGAAACGCTAAAAAAAAAAAATTATAACATTAGCGTTTCGCCCATGAGACGCGTGTACGAATATCGCTATAGTCGATTTAACTTGATAATATCGGCCTGTGGGAGCGATCTCACACCCAGTACCATTGGTAAGTGCCTGAATACCCAAGCGTTGTGAGTGAAATTTGGCAGACAGGACTGTTGGAGATGCCGACACAAAATTACAAGTCATCGTGATCGAGGGTTTGAGAGTACTAGTCTTATACAAGACTTGATCACACCAGATTATGCATTCTCTTTCAGAAACTGTAACTAACTCCTACTCAGCATATTTGTAGTATAACTCAGAATTTAGCTCTCTTTAAAAAACTCAAATGTGTCTGAGCAGGTACCTTCACTAGGGATTAGCCATTCTAGCAGATGACATACTCAAAAACAAGCAGCCAGCCATTTGCTTACATAAGTGGCCATTTTGTTATAGCATTTGCTAATGTTTAATATTTCTAGTCAGTATTTTTTTTACTTAAATTATCACATTTCTCCTTTGTTTTGAATCAGATCAGACTGATAAAAAAATATATATATCCAGATAAAATTAATCCATTTATTAATACAACTGTTATCTTTGGTCCGCGAAAATCTATACAATAAACTACATGGCTGTCTTTCTGAAAAACTTTGGAGATTACTGGTTTAGGGCGAGAAACAAGATTCAAACTCATTTCTAACACTGTATTCTATCAACAGAATTATATTAACTCCTCTAACATAATTTTTCTCGAATGCCTTTTGAGAACCAATTCATAAAAACTGATTTGAAAGAAAGTGTGATGATTTTAACGCCTGCGTCAACGGAACTCTGATAATGCTAACAATTCTTCACGTTGATTGGCTCCGCCCGGTCAGGAATTGAAGTTCGTTTGATAAGTGCATTAATATTGAAGCTCTTTCAAGTTCAATATCATTGAGATTATGTATTTGCCAGATATTGAGCTTTGAAAAATGGCAAGTTTTATTTCCTGACAATGCAGGATCTAAAATTCAAAACAATGTCATCGACTTTTTAATCATATTGATTTTCATTAAGTATCGTCTGATTTCGCGCCAATTTTTAGTTTATTATTTTCTGTTTATTTGATATTCATGGAAGTTGTTTTAGCCGTAGTTATTTATTTTTTTGATTTTTGCTTTATTTAAGGTTTTTTTATTCGTTGTTATTTATTAAAAATTTTCATATATATATATATATATATATATATATATATATATATATATATATATATATATATATATATATAAATTTAAAATAAATTCCGTGGGTGTATAATACAAGTGGGTCCTAGTTATATAAAAATATTAAAATTGATCCACAAAAAGAGAACTCAATGTATTTTATTTGTACAGAGCAATATAATGAATAATTCCCCCAAAATTCTTTTTTACCTCATGTGGGAAATAGGGTATTTCGGCAGACGATAAAAGTGGTCGTCTGTCTTTGGCATGTTAAATTTGAGGTTGACCCCTTCCCATATTCTTTGCAGTTAACTTTTACTTCCTGCTCCCTCTAGCTCTACAGACGTGAATTCCATTCCATATTGGGGTTGAAGAGACAGAAGACCACTTTTATCATCTGCCGAAATAGCCTATTCTCCACATAAGGTAAAAAGATTTTTTTTATTATTCACAGAATTTTGTGTTTATTAATTTTACTGATCGACTTTTCCAAATTACAAATAATCCTTATTAAACAAGGAGGAAATTCTGTCAGAAATTGTCCAAAATGTGGTCCAAGGTTTCGACTTTCTTAAATCATCATCAGGGTAGATAGAGACAAAAGGTAAGTTTCGTAGAACTAGTGAGTGTTGTGACGTGGGCAAAGAGTGCTATGTCGTATGCAAGGTGCGACGTGTTACATATATATATATATATATATATATATATATATATATAGTCATCCACAGGAAGACTGTTTCGCTGTATCACAGCTCCTGAGTGTGGCTAGACGTCCGACGATTGCTTCAAGACGGGATCGAAACCCGACTGATTTGACATCAGTCAGATATCTTACCTCATCTCACGGCAGAAAAGAATGAAATTTTAACATTTTTCTCTATACGAAATACGCCAGAGTAATGTTTAATTGCGGTAGGAGGCACTGTTTTTTTTTAAAATACCTTTCCCTACTGAGCTCAACCAAATTTTCGGGAGCATATATATATATATATATATATATATATATATATATATATATATATATATGAGGATGCGGTCTCTTAAATTATTCATAACACTTTTCACAGTGGAAGGGTGCCAACCTCTCCGAGACGGAATAAATCACGAATGATACGAGGCAATGTGAAGAAACTCTTGACAGCTTTCTTTCATTTATCAGGAGTATCCTTCACCTGGTCAGTCAGTAATTTTGCTTTTAAATGCAACGGTTGACAGTTATGCTTTACTACTTGCACCCGTGTACAACACACAATTTTGTATTACTACTTGCACCCCTGAAAATGATCTCGAAAGAAGATCAAAAGTACTTGGGAAATGGGAAATAAAATCGATTTTCACAGTTATATTTTTCACATTTAATTGCAATACACGGAAGGTTATTCGCGATTATGAACGGACTTTATTAGAAATAAACATACATAATGTTTGTAATTTATTTAATCAGACATACCTAAAAGAGAATTTGCTGTCAAATACACAAATTTTAATATGTGTGTATGTGTGTGTGTGCGTGCGTGTGTGTCTGTGTTTGTGTGTGTGTGTGTGTTTAGGCAGCAAATTCTCTTCTAGTTATGCCTGATTAAATAAATTACAAACATTGTGTCTCCTTATTTTTAGAATAATCCGTTCATATTCACGAATATTTTTCCGTGTATTACAATCAAATCATGAAAGAAATGCACTGTAACAGGGAAAATCATTTTTATTTCCTAAGTAATTCCCATCTTTTTCTGAGATCATTATCAGGGGTGCAACTAGTAAAGCAAAAATTATGTGTAGCTATCCATTACTGATTTCTTTTTCTTTTTGCGTTTAAATGCAACGACTGACAGTTATGCTTTAGCGTTCATTAGAACGTAAAAGTTTATCCATTATGGATTTTTTTCTTTATGTTGAAATGTCATGGTCATATGCACATTAAAGCGTGAAAACTGTTCTTTTTAAAGACATTTTAGAACAGTATTGCAGTATTCGTAGATGATTCTATTCAGTGTCGCCTTCAATTTTTTAATGTAGATTGCTTCGAGGATCTGTAGTTTTAATTTGCTATTTTCTTGGTGTAGGATAGTTGTGTTATCAATCAGTATTAGAAAAATATCCGGTAATATGAAAGGATTATGCTAAAAATAAGTAGACATAATGTTTGTAATTTTATATATATACACACACACACACACACACACACACACACACACACACACACACATATATATATATATATATATATATATTAAAATGTTAACGTGTGCATAGGAATACTAAAATGAATATATATACAAATGCTAATGTGTTTATCTGGATAATGCAATTATAAGAACTATATATATGCAAATTTACACATGACGTCACTTTCAACTGATTTAAATTCTAATTACTGCAATCTAAAAACGCCAGAATTTACTCAAATGAATCTTGCTTACCATACTAAGTGCTGTAACCTAGAGAGGGTTACTGAATGAGAAAAAACCAAAACGGAGGTTGGAAATAAAATGGTAATCTTTATAACTTCAACAAAATACAATACTCGCCAGCGGCGCGTAGGCAGGCAAACCACTGCTAATGGTGCACTACTTAGACAGCATGTTACACACAATTACAATAGTGTCCAATGTTTTTATGACGATTGGGACATACCCATTAGTGTTCATAGGTACGGTATATAAAACTAAGTTTGATTAGTGTGTATATGTGTGTGTGTGTTTGTGTAGGTGGGCGTTGTGTGTGCGTGCGTGCCACATTCTCTTTTTAACATAAAATGGGTGATCCGTAAAAAGATTTTTTATACTCAAAAAGGTATTTAAAACCTTTTGGAACTGAACAGGATTGACCGAACAACTTATACGAAAGATTTATTTCTAGACGCAAATTGCTTGTAATGCCCAGGGCGCCGTCTATGCATCAAAATATGAAGCATCGCCTCTACCGGGACAAAATGGGTCAGAGCGACAATTTAGTGATTGCAAGTCAAATTGAGAATGACAGGCTTGACCTAATTCCTATCGGTACAACTGCACGGACACAGACGCTTAACGAGCAATAGGATTTTATTTTACACAGATTTCCATTCTCATTTGAATGGAAATAATGGTGACTTGGCATCATCCATGATCTTGTGCAAGACAATATACGTCCGCAATTCAATATATATATATATATATATATATATATATATTAGTTGTAATCTTATAAATATAAGAAATTTTACTCGTCCGGAAAACCTTAGGTGCCTTGATTTGTGAATAAACAAACCGATACCAAAAGGGAAAAAATGGTACAAAAAAGAGAGAACAGAGAATATATACGTTAGCCGAAAGTAATCGTCTAGCATTCAAGTTCAGAGTCAAAGAAAAAAAAACGACACGAGTAAGCAAATTAACTAAATAAATAAATAAAGTGCTCGATACGGTAAGTACAGCAAACCTAAGTTAAACCTAAAGAGCCAGACAACCTACCACGGTTTCACGTAAGTGGATCGTCAGGAATTTTCGGTTATCTGGCGTTTTAGGATATAATGTGGATATTATATATATATATATATATATATATATATATATATTACACTTTATTTTCCATATTTTTGCTACACGGGTTTCCTATCTCGTGACCTTCATCATGCAAAGATTAGTTATTTCCGCATATTATTAAAAGGAATTAATTTTCCATATGTTTTCCGATGTTTAACCATTGTCTTTTGTGTGTAGTTGTAATCCAAATTTTTCTTGGAATTGTGGAGAAAATATTCTTCTGCATAAGGGAGATTAAAACAATTAGGATTGCTCAGGGAAAGGGCGAAGGGAGGACGTCTTTGTTCTTATCTTTTCATGACCTCTGATCTATCGTACTTTTGTGTATTGTGTGTGCGTTGGTGTTTTTGATAATATCTGTAGTATACATATTCTTTCTCCATACATATATATTGTTTTATTATAAGAAATTAATATATATAAATATATATATATATATATATATATATATATATATATATATATATATATATATACTATGTTATGTAGGATTGGTCTGTGTGCTTGTGGGTAGTCTACTGTGTTTTTTTTTTGCCACTATGTTTATATATTCGTTCCCCATAGATACTTGTTTGTGTGTGTATGTGTGTGTGTGTATGTGTGTGGTCTGACTAGTGCCTTCGGCAATTATGTGTGTATGCTGTGTGTTTATGTTTGTGGTGTTATGACCTGTTTCGTGCTATATATATATATATATATATATATATATATATATATATATATATATATATATATATTCAGTTGTATGGATATGAGTTTGTGACCCTGGGTTTCACGCTTTTGCAATCATCAGACAAACTGGTTTATTTTTTTCCAATGGATTTATTTATGCTTGTTTGACTCTGTTTGTTTATGGGATGGAGAATCTAATTCTGTGTTTGTTTGTGGTGACACTCTCATACGCACAGACATAGATACATGCAGGTGTACGCATTTTAACTCACAGAAACACATACAGGCGCAAATACATATCTATGCGTTCGGACATACATACATACGCAGTTGGAATTCTATTTTGGTGTTGGGACCGTAGCTTTTATATATGTAGCGATGTCTCTTTCAACAAGGAGCGGGTAGAGGTGTTCTTGACTCTTTTCAGATCTACCGTCTGCGCCGTCAGCGAAACCTACACTTCCTCACACACACATACACTCATGTGGACGTGCACATTAACTCCTACTGGTCCTTTCACCAACACTTTGGTTAAGCTGGGTTCTGTTTGTGGGCATGGTGATGATGATGTTTGTATTTTCAAACGACAGCAATAAAAAAAATAAAAACAAAGCTACTTTCATCCAGTTTTTACCCCTCGATCACGGAAAATAACAACGCTATGCAACTAGCACAACAGCATGTAAAAATTAAGGATACTGCTATTAAAATAATCAATCACTTCCGTAAATCCCTATTGTTCTACAACAACGAACCATGGACAAAAAACAAAATAACATCTTGTTTGATGTAACAATGGTAGCTCTGATGGATCGTAGACCTGTGAACTGATAAACATCCTCATCTTCTCATACTTAGCCAGAATTCTAGAGAAAAATGACACGGGCCTATATAGATATGACGAGCTTATTTTGATAAGAGAACCCAATGTCCCCTAGATAGACAGATTTAGGAAAAAATAGTAAACGTTATAAAAACAATTCGATTTAATATAGAAATTAGTGCAGGTACAAGAATAGTAAACTTCTTAGACGTCACTCTTCACCTGAACGAACAAACATATGAACCGTACAAAAAAGATAACGACACCCCCAATTACGTACACCCATCTTCCAGCTATCCACCTTCAATCATCAAGCAAATATCCATATCCATCAGCCACATGTTATCGGAAATCTCATCAAACATAGACATTTTCAACAGCAAGAAAACGCCATATGACAACGCACTAAAAAAAAGTGGATACATACAACAGCTACAATACACACCTCTACAACAAAAACGCCAAAACAGAAAAAAAAACATAATTTGGTTTAGCCCATCATACAATAAATCTGTCAAAACAAACATCGACAGGAAACTTCTAAACCTAATAGAAAAGCACTTCCCAAAAATATTCAACAAAAACAACGTAAAAGTTAGCTTCAGCTGCACTGAAAATATATCACAAATTATAAAAATCCACAACAAAAAAGTAACAGTGTACAATAACGCAATCACAGATCCCCAATGCAACTGCAGAAATAAAACCACATGCCCACTGCAAGGAAGTTGACAGAAAACGGACATAGTTTATAAAGACAAGGTAAACGCAAACAACCCGACAATGCACTACATCGGAGCCACAGAAGGAATATTCAAGCAAAGGAAATACAACCACGACCTCTTATTCTCCAACAGAAAATACTTCAGCAGCACCACATTATCCACATACATATGGCAACTAAAAGACAGAAACATCACACCAAAAATAAGCAGAGAAATCATGAAAAACACACTTGCCTACAACAAGTAGCAATAATTTCCCATGCCCAATAAAAGTAATTACTAAACCTAAAATCAGAAATAATTTCAAAATACAGACACGAAAATAAATATCTATTATCAGAGTTCATACCAAACGGATAATACATAAATGCTTGTTACATCCATTACCATAATTACCATCGTCATATTCCTTTTACAGTCATGCCCCTTCCCCATCGAAATTAGTGTCAATTTTCCGTAAACGTACCAATAAATAATATAAATTAGGAATTTGACAATCGTGCAATCGTCTATAATACACAAGCAAACAACGTTAAAAAGAAAAATATCATCTTCACAGTTATATTCATATACAGAAACCGTTTTAAGTAATGTAAGGCCCAGGCTGATAGAAATATATGTACACGTATATACATGCGTGTACATGGGTGTGAGGAAGTATCATTCCGTTAACGACATGAATGAACGATCTGAAAGATGACAAGAACGCCCCACCCCATCCCACTTCACTACACAATCTCAACACCAAAACGACCACAAATGCGTATGTATACATACTCGAACACATGGATACATGTCTGCGCCTGGCCCCGAATTGTTCATATATGTATATGTTTGTGAGAACTACAATACGTACACCTGCATGTATGTATTGTGTACGTATGAGTGCCATTCGAAAATGGACACAGAATTTCCTCTCTACTACCACGAAACATCACCAAACATAATCAAACAAAAACTGACATAAATAGATTCAAATTTTAAAATCAAGTCAGTTTATATATGTATGTATGTATGTATGTGTGTGTGTGTGTGTGTATGTCTGTGTGTGTGTATGTCTGTGTGTGTATTGCGATGCGTGTGTGTTTCGAATCTTTCAAAAGTTCACTAATACACCACTCCCTTCCTAATTAAAAGTGCTTATCAGTATGAAATTAATCCAGTTATTTTTGATGGGTACTAAATGCACACGCATACACCATTGTACTACATTTACTTTTTTATATACGAAATGAACGCTCTCTTACAACTTATATCCACATCTATGAACATTCAACAGACAATTTTTGTTTTAAATCATATTTAAATATTTTCGCAATTCTACATATTGAAATAAAACTGAACATTCCACACTACTTCGAACAAAAGATTAGGAAGGAAACCTTCACTAATGGTGGAAAGAGCAATAACAGTTAGTGGACTTGAGAAATCTATTTTTCTGAAAAATTGTTTTAAGAGAAAGGTCCGGTTCACACTCCTGTCCTGTTTTTGAACAGGAGTAGATATTTATCGCTTGTTTCCTGTTTAGGATTGGGTTTCCGGTTCTTCCTAAATTCTACTTTATAGTTTTATCTTCTCCAGCTGAACTCTGAAATTGTATTTACTATTTTTTCTCCTCAATAGGGGTAGATAGCTTTGCTTTGTCGTCTGCCTCACACTCCTCCCCAGTCTTTTGAACAGGAGTAGAGGTTTATCTCTTGTTTTCTATTTAAGATTGGGTTTCCGGTTCTTTCTAAATTTTGCTTAAACTCACTGCCTCAACTCTACTTCTAACGTCTCCGCCTAAACTCTGAAATTTATACTGTTATCTCATTTCCAGTCCCTTCTAAAGTATTTTCCTTCTCTTTCACTTCCCGTATACACCTACTCCTTGCGTTTTAGTGGTGCTTGGGGGTGGGGAATTGATTAAAAAATAATATGTTTAATTAGAATAGCCTCTCTTAATGGCCAGTTACGACACCAACCTACAATAGTTCCTTATTGAAGTTAAGCTGTATTAAGACTTCAACTCTGGGATCTATAACCATATTAATTGTGACTATAGAGAATTATTTTCGTTGCTATAAATTTATAGAATAATAATTATATTGAAGAAAGAAAGAAAGAAAGAAAGAAAGAAAGAAAAAAGAAAGAAAGAAAAAAGAAAGAAAAAGTAAGGAAAAAATCGTTTCTGCTTATTAAACACATTTGCTGATTAAGTGTCAAATCGTATTTATTGTCATCCAAGTACACGAAGTCAAGATTAATCTTTGTAATTAATTTTGCCAGCTAATCACCTTAAAAAGATAAAGAGATTAATCGACACTACAGTCAGCCCCTTAATTTTGATCAATAAAATTATATCTGTATAACATATATACTCGCGTATAATGCGACTTTTGAAGACCTAATTTTGAAGCTAATTTTAAGGGGGTCGCATCATACACGAGATAAAAATTAATGTATGTATAATGCTGTCCCTTGGCTACGGCGTTAACCAAACTATATATCCATTTGCTGTAGTCAAATTAGCTTCAAAATTAGGTCTTCAATGATCACATGATACGCGAGTGTATATACAAAGACAAATACATATATATATATATATATATATATATATATATATATATATATATATATATATATATATATAGAAGCTCAGACTTTTCAAGCGTTTCTGTTAATATAAAATCAAAAAAATCTATTTTAAATAATTAATTCTAATAAAACCAAATAACTGATTTTTTTTTTTTTTTACAAAAAATTTTTTTTTTAAATAATCTATAACACAGGATATTCTCTTTCTTTCTTTCTTTCTTTCTCTCTTTCTTGCTTTGTTATTTTATTTCTTCATTTTTAGTTTTTCCGACACAAATAAAAATGAGAGAGAGAGAGAGAGAGAGAAAGAGAAAGAGAGAGAAATTGAAAGATGAAGTGAAGATAGATTTTAAAAATGTTGTTTATTTTAATAACGTAATTGGTTTTCTTTCTTTTTCATTTTTTTTTTTTATGAAATGAAAATAATTAATAAAAATAATCCTGGATAATCATTTCTGCGAAAATCCTGAAGCGATAAAACAAAAGAGAACGATACTGCTTGAAAAGAGAAAAGAAATATCTTGGTTTTTTACCAAAGCCCATGTTAGACATTAGTATATCTGTGATATACTAACACTAAGAATGACTCGAATAGCTTAAAAAAATGATTCCAAAAGAAATTGGAACTGAAAACATTTTATATACAACACTAGAATATACAAATACAGGGTGCGATGGATAAATTGTCGGAATCTTATATTTTTAATTTCGCGCATGCGCGTTGTTTTTTGTTTTGTGTGTGTGTCGACTTTACAATATAGTAGGGTCAGTTGTGCACCGTTTATCAGAAAATGAGCACCATGACGCAATTCACTCCGCCAGAAATTTGGAAACGGCATGCTGTACTGCTTGGCATTCACTCTCGAAGCTTCGATACGAACATTTTAGTTTGTATGGGTGTCAGTTTGAGGACAGTGCAGAGGATTTGGAAAAAGTTGAATGAGTCTAATGTTAACCCTAACCCAGCAGCCCGGAAAACTCACTCTGATCGTTCTGATAAGAAAAGAACTCCCGAATTTGTTCAACACGAAGGCCTACATCAAATGCTTCGAGGAAATATCGCTGTCCTGGGTCAAAAGGATGGTTGCTGGAAAACACTGTCTGGCAACAGGACTCTGCACAATGCCACACAAGCAGGAGAACCCATTCATGGCTATCAGACAATTTCTGTGATCACATCACCACTTACATCTGGCCACCTAACTTCCCAAACTGCAACCCTCCTTGATTATTATGTGTGGGGCGCAGTTGAGCGAGAAATCAACCCCTTGTAACACTAAAGATGAACTGAAGGCAAGGATTATGGCAGCATTCACCAACTTAAACAAGGAGACCGTCCAGAAGAGATGCAGGAGATTCCGAAGTCGTCTGGAGGCCATGATTGAAGTCAATGGCGATTTTATTGAATAAATTTACTCTTTAGTATTTCAAGATATTTTTGTGTAAGTTTGGTAAATATATCTGTTAAACTGTGATATCAGTGTTATCTTTCATTTTTGCGTAATTTAGACGATAATTTATCTATAGCACCCTGTATGTCATACAATATGTTACACACACGCGCGTGCGCGCGCGCACACACACACACACCTTAGAACGTTAGTAAATTCGTCTTGTAAAAAGGGGTATAATTGTTTTCTGCGTCACTGCAGTGTAAACCAGTTTAATTTTCATAAGCAAAATTGCTGCCAAAACTGTGTCGGCCATTTTTAGTAATCTTCATTGACTTCTGATATTTGAATAAAATGGCTGCTTGATTATAATGCGAAGTAATTGACTTTATATTGAATAAAAATAACGAATAATCAATTAAAATTGTAAACATAAACAAGGCGTGTTCAGATTGTGTAAATATATTGCGTTTTAACTTCAAATGTGGAAGTGTAGCTAATGTTTTGTACGTGCAGAATGAAGGTGAGAAAAAGTGAGGTTCTACATTCAATCATGCTGATGATAATTATTGAAAAAATATTGTTCCTCTTTTAATTTCTCTCTGAATGGAACAGAATTTCCTATGGGATCTTTAGTCGCTATATTTTTGCAACGACCAGATCAATTTATTAATGAATTTTGAGTTTGAATTATAGAACAGAAAAAAAAAAATCAGTCTTCCATTCATATTGTTTATGAGTGACCAACGCGCCTACATTAGTTTCTCTCTAGTTTGATAGGTAACAGGGTAGATGCATAGGCATCTGTTTGATTACATGTATCGCTCTTTGTCTCTCAATTTTCATTTAGCAAGTCTCTTCATTATCTATCTATCTATCTATCTATCTATCTCATTCTCTTCATTATCTATCACTAACATCCTAAATATGAAACGGACCAATTGAGATTGCTTACATGGAAGAATGGTGAAGAATAAACTCACAAACAAATAATTCACACACGCGCGCGCGCGTGCACGCGCTTACAAACAAACAAACACACGCACACTTAAATAATCCAAATAACATGTCATACAAACTCACTTTCCTCACCTGATCAATATCCTTTTTTTCTCGAAATATATCGCTTCTGTTTTTCTCTTTCATTTTCTCCAAAGTGAAAATTAAATTTGATTCTAGTGTTAAATGCAATTAACATTTTTTGCTAAACATACAAGTCCCATATATAGCGATTTTCCAAGCGTAGCTTAGGTGTGGCACAAGGCCGAAAATAGGGGGCACCCAGTGAGGATCGAACTCACTGCTCAGTTGTAATTGTTCTAGCGAGGCTAGCTTTCTAACCAATGTACCGCATCGAAGTGACCCAAACAATTCCCATGATATATATGTCTGTGTGTTTATTTCTTCAGATGTTATTGTATTGGAAACTTCGTATTTAAAATAGACGCCCATTTTTATTTTTCAAACATTGTGTATTACGTCATCTCTGCTTGCAAACCTGCCTAATTCTTTGTAAGGGAAACCAACGCCCGACCCGGTGTGTTTTACCGCTCAGCCACGTAAAATGTCAAGGCGTTCAAGGCTCTATTTTCCCTTTTAAAGGAAAGCACTTCCTCTTTAATCGGTTTGCTTTTTATCGAAAGTTCATAAATGCTCAGTTTCGCATCCGCAAAGCATGCCGGGTCAAACGTTAGTCCCCCCGCCCCAACAAAGGGGGTGCAGTTTGCCTCCATTTTTACGAAAATTAGCTTTATGCCATTTCGCTGTTACACAGAGCGACATCAATGCAGACTTTCTTCCTACACCCTTGTGCAAATTAATTGAATGTAGTTCGGTTGAACATTTGCCATGGATGTAGCAATAGAGCAGAGATAGACCTTTGTGCAATTAATTGAAACAAAACGAAGAATTCCGTTATTATTTACTTTTTTTTTCATATTTTTCCAATGAAACGTGACCCAGTGCACATGTTAGTACTTCGTATGTCCATTCCACGAAGTCGTTCCTTGCAGATTGACCACAGATTCTCGATTGAATTTAAACCAGGAGAGTTTCCGGGCAAATCTATAGTTCTTTGATTTGCTCACTGGTAAAGTTTGCTAGTGTGTTCGTGCAGCATTACAATTTTCGTACGCTTCCTTGGAGTAACGTCTATCGCAGATAATGGTCGTGGGACAGCTAATCGACAGTCGAAACAATAGTGTCTGGCGTGATAAAAATTTGATGCAATTACGGATGACGTAATATTTTCAAGACCAAACAAGTTTCATCATACAACCCAAAAAATAGATTCATATTACTGCACAGCACTGCAAATAACCTAATCTGAAGAAAAAATAGAAATCGATTACACCCTGTCACTCCAGTGGGTGTAAAACTAACCGTATGGTGAAAGAAAGTAATGCGGTTGGTTCAATTAATTTGCACAAGTGTGTATGTACGAACAACGTCATACAAAATGCATTTGCCATTAATTTATATGGCGAGAAAAATGTTGAGATTTTCCGGATCGAAATTATCCTTTTTTTTTTTGTCTGCCAGCCTCGACGGCGAAGGTTGAACCGCGCCGTCTGCTATAACAAATGACGAGGGCTAAAAATACTCTATTATTTCGCTTCAAAGCACGTCGTACACCTGCCTTAAACCTACATGCCGTTGCAAATTAAAATAACTTTCTGCAATAACTTGCATTGAGTGTGAAATAATAATAAATATCTTCGCCCACTCCCTTCAAATTCGAAGGACTGAGGGAAAAGGAAAGAAATTCCCGAGCCTATGTGAGATTTTACCTTTTACAGAAATTAACCAGTGAGCTGAGGAAGAAGAAAAAGGAAAGAAATTCGCAAGCCTATGTGAAATTGATTTTAGACCAATGAAAACCTTGCCTTCACAGAAACTAACCGGTGAACCAAGACGAAGGAAAGAAAGTAGCGAGCCTATGTGAAATTCTTTTTGATATTGTGGTATGTTGCCAGAGGGTTCTTGGTAATTATTTATCAGAAACTTTGGAAATAAAACGATCTGACTTTAATGTATAGAATAAATACTATATTTTTATTTATTTGCTTTAGAATGAGTCCTTACATATTCGGTGTAGTGAAATGTTCGTTTATAAGGCGGATATTGGTAGTAGTCTGGGAAAAGTCCGTTTTGACTCGGTAGTAGGTAGTTCCGAAGTCAGACCGTGCCAGTGGTAGTAATCATCTTAGAAGTAGGTCAGTGTCAAGATCCCTTTTGATTGGCCAAAATTATTTTATTTTGGGGCTTTCTTTTCTTTTTCATTTTTTTTTTTATATCTAGTGGAAGTTATACGTGGAGCCTCCCTGATTTTTGGTATTTTTCAGTCACGGATTAGTAGGCTCTAGTCACACAGACTTCCAGCGTTTTTCGGTTAGGTTCAGTCTTTCCTTCTTCCACTTTTTATTTGAGGGTTGCTTTCTCTTTAGAGAGAGAAGTTTAGAGAGAGAAAATGAGAGAGATAAGGGTTTTAATTGAAAACGCAAATGCCTTATTTTAATTTGAAGTCTTTTTATTTTTGTTTATATATTTTATTTTATTTTAAAAATGAAGAGAAAAATTAAATTTATCAGAAGAGTGTCTGAAGTCATGTGAAAGGTTTCATTCGAGTTCCTCGTGACCAGCATTGAAGTACTCACCAGTACTCGCCAATTATATTATCAGCCTCTAACCAGCACGTGAAACTTCAAATGAATGTTAAGTAATTCAAACTCTCTTCGTCTACTTTTGAACGTATGCAAACCATATATCTCTTCGGTGAGCAACGAACACTCTTAACTTCGTCTTAAACAGTTTTTGATATTATTTTGTGTCAAGATCATTTGATCTATTGTATGAACATTTCCTCTTCATGACAATACGTTGAAACTAAAGACTTTAAGAAATACGATTTATTTTCCTGAAACGTGCTACTGACACTAGTGCAAGCATATACATTCATGGACAAATTCTTTATCGTGTTTTGTTAAAGTTAACCGTGTGTTTCCTTGTCATAATCACCCTTCATTAATCTTCTTGACGCGGGTAAATCAACTATTCGTTTTAACCCCCTAAATCCCACGCTACTATAAACTGTTATCAGTCGCAGTGAAAATATTATGCAAAGTTGTTTTCGAGTCTATAAAAATGTTATTATTATTATAAAAATGTTAGAATTGTAAATGTTTAATCGTCTAGGGTGTTCTTTAAATACACGTTTTTTTTTTAGAGAAGTGTATTTTTCCGAAGGCCAGACGATTTGTGTAAAAATTGTTATATCTTTATGGCCTTTTTGGCTCAAGCGGCTGATACCGCCAAAATGATTTGAGTGTTGCGGATTCATTTTTTGAATTCATGGAGAAAGAAAGTTTATATATATTAGCCATTGAGAGACGAGATTTTCAAGCCCTTGTGAAATTCTGTACGGAGCCAATATGTCCCTCTGCTTTTTCAGTAAAAAAAGAACTGCTATGAGCAGATAAAACGGCATAGAAAGAAGGAACTGTTAATTAACGGTCGAGGAGGAAGAAGGCATTAGCGTCAATAGGACTGGTCCAGCCGAAGGGGATTATAAATCAACACGGGGAAAGAAAGAGCCGACAGATTCAAGGCAGTTTCAAACCCCAGGACAGAACATTCTTTTCCGTGCCTTCCTGGGAAGAATTTAGAACTAAGGAACTTTCAAGTTTAACTTTCCAGCAAAATAGTTCAAAAGGCCCTCGAGATAACAACTTGTGAAAACACGAAAACCTCTTTGTGTATAGACGTCCTATTATTGAGTATTCAGTTAAGAACGGGTGTGGGTGTGTTTTGTATGTGCATTTTTTTTTTTTTTTCAAAGTCTTTGCCTTTCTTTCCATTTTTAAATGGTGTAATCTTTTTTGTCTTTGTATCCTTCTTTTTCTAAAAAATGTAATACATTTTCCTTGTATCTGATGGTAATCCCCTTTTTGTAAGCTCAGAAATTTGTTATCCTGCCGTAATAGGTGCAGAAGATGAAATTTTGGTGCAAATTTGTATTTGTAACTATTTTTTTTAATTTTTTATTTTTTTTTGTAAAATAAGTGTGTTTTTCCTTTTTAAGATTTTACACAGAGGTTGTCTTGTTTTGTAATTTCGCGCCTATTATAGTGCTTTGCTATTCCTACTAGAATAAGTTTTTGTGTCTGGCACAAGATCTTGGATTTGGGAGGAAAGTTTGGGAACGTTCAAAAGATTTTTACCCTATATATTAATTCGGGGTAATTTTTCGTTGTTTACGTCATTTCGATTTTTTTTTTCAAGGGGAAAATAAATTCTACTTTCCGATAACAGGGAAAACTTTCACTCGGAATTTTTAAACCAAAGTTTGTGTCTTTCTCTTTAGAAAATACTTTTAGTTTTGTAATATATTTCTTTCTTTCTTTCTTTCTTTCTTTCTTTCTTTCTTTCATTCATTCATCCATTCATTCTTTCTTTCTTATTATATCTTTATATTCAGAATATCATGACTGCTGTTGTATTTATTTAGAAAATAATAACAGACAAACGATAATTTTATTGACAAAATTGTAAATTGAAAAAAATTATTCATAGCTTCTGAACCTGCATAAAAATGTCGGCAACTAACGGAAATTCACGAATTTTACCGATTGTTAACGAAAATTATTTAAAAACATAACACTGTAGCAGAGATTTTTTTATTAATGATAATTTAATTTGAAGACAGAGCATTTTACATATTCTGTTCATTTATTTGTCTTTTTATGAAGTCTCGTGACTGTTGTTTATTTGTGACGACCAGCAAACCACGTGTTCTTTCTCGACTAGTTACGTTATCATCGAACCAAAACACCAGAGACATATAACGCTGAATTGGCACCGTTATTTGTAAATGACAGCATTCTTCGTTTCCACCCTGTGAAAGATTTATCTCCTGACACCGACGTACCAGTCAGTTTTTGTCTCTTTTTGTTTATTTATTTCTTTACTTAGGATTTTACGTTTTTCAAGTATTTTGAAAATTTGGTTCCCAATTTGTCATCATGTCTTTTTCTTCTGCTACTCATAAATTTTCGTCAGCTGAATGGCAGAGACGTAAAAACTGTGATGTTTGTACAAAGAAAAATATCGTCAACCCTGTGAATATTTACTGTAAAACATGTGACAAATATATTTGTAATTGTTGTCTGATCTGTCATCAAGAATTCACGACAGGCCATGTGATTACTCAAAACTTCTACTGCGAACAAAAGGAACATGACTCGACAGCTACAGCAGCCGAACAGGGTGTGTCTCCTACAGACATGGAAACAGAGAGTGAGACACAAGAAGGATCTGATTTAAAAAATCGTAGTACACAACAAGAAGACACTGATGATGTTGATTCAAAAAGTGATGCTGACTCACCAAATATACCTGTCTGCTGTGGTCAGGTTTCTATAGGAAGAATCAAGAACCAAACTATGCCGGTACCGACGCTTGAAGAAGTAAAACAATGGCCCTTGAGTGAAATAACAGCTGATACATATATAACAGGAATAACAATTACAAATGATGGATATATTTTTCTGTGTGATTCTGGGAACTCAAAAGTGTATGGTTATAATCAGGAAGGGTTGCTTCTGTGTCAGTGCGAAATTCCAGGTCCTCCCATCGACATATGTTCCATAACTTCAACAAAATTTGTCTCTGTGTCACTTGTAAAAAAATACTTATATTTTCTAGAATGCACTTCAGATTTTAAAAACTTGAATTCCTCTGCTTGTGTTCCTATAAATAACAAAATATATTGCTCCATTTGCAAAAGTGGGGAATCCTTTTTATTGGCTTGCGACTGCTTCACCAACGTTGATATCTTGAACTTTAATGGAGAACTTCTCAGCAGCGTTTTCACAGGTCGATATCTTCCACCCACAAGTACATATATTCATAGGATATATCCCGGTTCGACAACTTGTAGTTTTTGGTTACTAGATTATAACTCTCAAGTGATTTCATGTTGCACATTGAATGGAAAACGCTTGTTGTCACAATATCTCCACGATTACCATCCGTGTCGTACTGATGATATTCTAATTGACAAGTTAGGTTTTGTCTATGGCTGTGATGTTGGTAAAGTCTACTGCCTGCTCAACAAAGACAAGTTTCAAAGTGTAATTCTTTTTATAAGACGTCTTATGACAGATGCAAGAATGTGTTGGACACCAACACAGAATGAATTAGTGTTATCTTTAGAGAATGATGAAGGCTATATGATCAAGTTTTTCAAAAAATCATGATCTTCTTTAATATAGCTCTTGAAGAAACTGTTTCTTTTCAATATTATTGCAAACCTTTTGAAGGGCAAGAATCTCTGTGATTTATTTCTTTTTTCATGAAATTCAACATTTTTAAGGATCAAGAATCTCTGTGATTTTTTTTCTTATTTCATGAAATTCAATATTTTTAAGGCTTTTCTTGTACATTAATAAATAAAATTAAAATTGGAGTTATTTACAGAACTTCTATTTTATCAAGATCAATCCATTTATCTGTATACATATATATATGTGTATATATATATATATATATATATAGAGAGAGAGAGAGAGTATTGCCTTGAGATACAAGCTTAATTCATTCCAAGAATGAGCTTGGAACACAAAAGACTTGTGTCTCAAATCAGTTTTCCCCATTGAAATTAATGAGAATATTTCCGATCCGTTCGAGGTCCCTAAAAATTCACCATTGCTCTTTCCGCATACTTTCTTTGGATCGATCGAGTCACTAAAGGAATTTTACAAAATAACAACAAAAAAAAAACCCCAACACAAGAGAGATCTTTCCAGAGCAAAGGTGAACACGTGTACTGCAGATGCTTAATTGAAACTTGCTTGTATCTCAAAAATCGGCTTGTATCTCAAGGCAAATAGTTGGTCAAACTCCAGTTCATATCTAAAAAAAAAAATACTTTTTTGTCAGGGCACTCATATCTCAAGGTATTACAGTATATATATATATATATATAAAGAATTGATTCTGAGGTGAACACCCAGAGGTAGCAGTTTCATGCTTGAATGCAATCTTCACACCATGAGATTGTGTTCAAGCATGAAAAACACTCTTGCCACTGGGTGTTGATGACTTTAGTGTCCACTCTTATATTTACATACACTCTATCCTTGCTATCAAGCACCTTTATCCATAAATATAGCATACCTTAAAATTATATTTTATCATAAGTGTGTGTGTCTATATATATGTATATATATGTGTGTGAAATGTGCCTGTGTATATATATATATGCAATTTATTATATATATTATTTATATATTATATATGCACAGTACTTATTGGAAAGCACTTGTCTGACGATTGCAAAAGCATGAAACCCAGGGTCACAAACTCACATAAATCCAAGTAAATATATATATATATATATATATACATACATACATATATTTAGGCAAGATATCTTCATTCAAACATGTTTCATTGAATAATATAGACATATTGTATCTACTTATTGTTATTTTTATACTGATCCTAATTTACCCCTGAAGAAGATCTTAGAAAAGGTTGAAAGTACTTGTGTTAAAAAAAAAAAAAAAAAAATTACTATTGTGCTTTCCGTCATGAATTTCATCTTAATATCAAGAAACTGATTAGACAACTGGAAACAATGAGTATAAAAATAATTTTTGAAAAGTACTCCATTAAAAATGGAGCAACAAAAGTTACTAGATAAAGAAATGTTCAAAAAACATAACTTTCTGGTTTCAAGTTTCACTGCTTTTCAGTGTCAGATAAATTTTTATGATTTAAGTGATAAGTTACTTCACCGTGAAAACTATTTTGATATGTTTTTCCCTGATAGATCATATTCATTAGATAAAGAATTTTATTTCAACAAAATTGCATGCAGTGACCTGTATATTTTTTTTCATCTTTAAAAGAAATGACTTTATTGGATTTTCTTTATTATTTTTATTGCTTTAATTTTTAAAAGCACAAAGATTTTTCCTTTTATTTCACTAAATGAGATTCAAGTATTTCTTTATATAATTTTAATCATCCAATACATATATATATATATATATATATATATATATATATATATATATATATATATATATATATATATATAGAATAAAATTCCAATAATAAAACACACTATTCTTAAAAGATTGCTGAATACAAAGTAGAGTTAATAATATTTATTCAAACTTATAACATTTTATAAGATCACTACAAAAGTTGCAATTTTGTTTCAACACTGGTGGTGCTGAAACCAGAATTGTTGAAACAAAATTGCAAATTTTCTAGTGATCTTATAACGTTGTAAATTTGAATATATATATATATATATATATAAATGCTCAAACACTGATATTTCATGGTTATAATTTATTACATTGAAATCGTAAATATTAGTGTTTGAGCCTTTTATATTATATTGTACATAGAGCTCTACCTGGATTTTATCCTCTTGGAAATATATAATATATATATATATATATATTGACCACTAATATTTCATATATATATATATATATATATATATATAATGGCCAGAAGATTGTATTTTGCATGAAACAGGCTGTCACTGCTGGGTGTTGCCGTCAGTGACCACTTTTATATTTACACACACTCTGATATTGAGCACTTTATCCTATAAATATAACATAGCTTAAAACTATATTTTTATCATACAGGAGAGTTGATTAAAAATTGGCTTCTACTAAACAAGATTTTATATTCATTTCTGACTAGTATTTTAATTTTTCTTATGAATCTTAATTCATAAATTAAATTTGTATTTAATAAACTTCTTGCAAATTCCATAGCTATAAAATATCTGTGGAAATTCCCCAATTGCACTGTTAAATATGTGAGCTTTACAACTTTTGCAAAATATTGCAATAACAATCACAGGTATGAATGCAGGTCCTTATTTAAAGAAGTAAGAGCATACAAATAAAAAAGATTCCAAATTGAAAGTTTTCCATTTCTCTGAAGCAGACATTAAATACATGAGAGCCTTATCACTGCCTCTATCTTTTCTCTTTCTTATGTATGCTTCCTTTTTCTCACTAAAATCAAACGACATTTCAAATATTTTTTTCCATCACTCATTGCAGTCAAAATGGTATGGTCCATTATTTCTCTAAGATAGTGGCAGAGTGTAACACACATACTAACTTAGTAATAAAATACAAGCAGAATTATGATTTATACAAAACTATAGTTGAAACATGATTAAAATCAACTTTCTTTCACCAGTCAGGGTCCTAAAATGTAATACTCTCAATTCAAGTGTTCATTTTATAAACCTTGAAAAAGGCATGAAAACAAACATCCCTGTAACCTATTTTACTATTTGTCATCTTGTCACATATAGGAGGGAAGCTTGAAAGAGGTAATAATACTGCATTCATTAGACCTTCATTTTAATCCAGCACTGATACCTGAAGAAAATTGATGCAGAAATAAAAATGGCATTTTCATTTTAGTTTTTCATTTATTATTAGGCATTTTTTTTAAACATTTATTGTTTTTCTCTATGCAAACGAACTTTGTATATTTTTTTCAGTCCCTGGAAAAATTGAAGATTTTTTGGTAACACCTCACATTCAATTCAACCTGACAAGAAGTCTTTCTAATTGACTGGTGTTAATTAAACGATTAATTCGGTTTCAATATTGTTATAATCGTGAAGATCGACTAATTAGTTACAGGCACTAAAATGGAGAGAAACAAAAAAGAGGCTAGAATGTTAAGTGATGGATTCTAAGGGAGATAATCGACTCAATTACTTCCCCTGTTTTACATTTTCGTCAATGCATACAAAACTGTCTTTACAACTTGTATAAGAATGTCTTACACGAGAGAAAATGTTAGACACATTGGTCTCGTAAATCATATTTTTTCAAACTGGTAACCCATTATTGAAATAAGAAAACAAAAAAATTGAAAAGAATAGAATATTCAATGATAACATGGCCATGTCATTTTAGTGAAATGGAAAGCAAGTTGGTTTTGCAGATCATTAAAACTGAGTAATGAGTTCGATCCTCATTGTGTGCCCCAGTGCCAAAATTGAACTAAGCTTAGTAAATAATATAAACTACAATCATGCATTCATTTCATTAATGTAGAAGTTTTCATGATTTAATAATGAAGATTAAGATGCCCTAAAACAGCTTAAAAAAAAAAACAATTCTAAAATTTCTATGTGGCTTTTCCTTTTAATGGACTATTTTTCAGTTGTGTAATATAATCTGTAATAGCAAGTCATCCACCAAAAGCAATAAAAACACACTCCTATTTCTATTAAACAAATTTAAACACTATATAACGTCATATCAGCAAAATATTTTGTTACCCACTTAGCACACTCATTGCTTTTCAATACGATTTCATGAATTGTTTTAAATCATTTGCCAGAATAAGAAGACCAAAGACAAAGTAATTTTTTGCAAGACAAGTTTTAATCCTAAATAAAGTTAGCATATGAAGATTGAAAGTAACAATGTGTGTGTCTGTGATTTCTAAAGAAGTATTGGATATTTTTATTTATCAATCTAACATTATTTTTAGTGGATTCTCATATTTGAGTAGACGTGCTATTTATTTTAAACAGTATATTTAATTTTATCTACCGGACATGAATATTCGAGATAAAATCCAGGTAGAGCTCTATGTAAAAGATGTTTCCTCTGGTAAGATTTGAACCTGCATCCTCCTTTTGCAGGAGAAACCATCATTAGGTCTGACATACTTTTAACCAACTCAGGCATGAAGGGCATTGCCAATCAAGCAAGGCCAAATACTGCCTTTCTCATTCCTTAGATTCCTGAAAGTTTATATCTAAAACATAGACAAAACAATTTCTAAATGAACAATGTCTTTTTTATTTATTAATTCGAAAGATTTTTATTACATCTTTTCTTTTTATAAGATTTCTTGAATATTCAGGGCAAAAATAAATATACTGTTTAAAACAAACAGCATCTACTCAAATATGGGTATCCACTAAAAATATTTAAAAGGAAAAACATATGAGATGAAGTCAAATATGGATCAGAATTTGACAATAAGATAAAGAACAAACAGGAAATATTTATTGATCCAACATTTTTTTTTTTTTTTTGATCGGAATTACCCTAAGCAAGGCAGTAATGCGACTAAAACGTAATGGGTTACAGGGTGTGGAAGAATTAGGAACAGAAACATTAATGATGAGCAGAAAGAGAAGAGAGTAATCAGGTGGACAGTAGATAGCGATTGACATTGCATTAAAGTGTGAGAGAAGTAACTGAGAATAGAATTTAAAG
>CAHIKZ030005511.1:782500-952500 GCA_903632075.3 Acanthosepion pharaonis | reverse complement strand
CAATGTTTTAGATATTTAGTAAATTTCCCATAGCCTCCTTCTTTGCATGTTTACTGTAAAGCTGAGGTTAATAAAAGGCTCTTTGAGAATATTTCCCTTTTAATGCTTCAATAATCCTTCTCAAACAATCTTTGCATCAAAGTTGTTCGAATGCCAATTTAGGATGGAATCATATGAAAAAACTATTGGCGAAATGGCAAAAGTCGATTTTGAACCTAGTTTGACAGAGATTTTGTCCACTTAACTGAAATAGTCTAAATCAAATATTCATGCAAAACAATTTGTGTGTCATATGGAATTTACATGTCAAATTTGGAAAGCATCGGATGAAAAACCAGGTAGTTATTGCTGAAAAACAGATTTTTTTAACAGTTTTTCGTTATACATGGGGAAGCAAGCAGGACTAAAACCACATTATCTTATTTCTTGCATGATGGCAAATTTTTTGCAGAAAATTGGAGAAAAAAAAAAAAAAAAAGGAAATTATTCAAGTTTTTATTTTGTAATACAAAAAACCCAATTTCTTCAGTTTTGGCTGCTTTTTGTGTAAAGGAAAACTATCAAACACTCTACATAAACCTCGTGACATTAAGTACGTCAGCTAATCCAGTAAAAATTTTGTTCACGTCTAACTTTGCCTTGGTCTTTGCAAAAAGTTGTACCCACCTTTAGTTTTATTGATTTTTCTGTCAAACCCGAGGAAGGGGGCTGGAGATGAAAAAGTTGGTTTAGACATATTTGGGTAAATTTGCAACGTGTGTACAATTTCATTGAGAAATCAGGATGTGCCAAAATAGAACACACACACACACACACACATTCTGTTTTATAGATATAAATAATAGCTAACCACTCGTATTCGAGGATACCTGTCTACTAGGATGGATAGCCAATCCCTATTGTAGACGCCTGCTCAGGCACATTTGTGTTTGCTCAACACACACAGAGCCCATCTGTGATTTTATACTGCAACTATGCTGATTGAACCTTAGTTACAGTTTCTGGGAGAGAGCACATTATCTAGTTGTCATCAACAGTCTGAACAAGGCCAGCACGCTCAAACCCTTGGTCACGATGACTGATTTTGTGCTAGCATAGCCATTGACAGACCCTAAGGGTTCTGTCTACCCAATTTCACTCACAAGGCACGGATCAACTCATGGTATGATTTTCAGGCACTTTTCAACAGATAACATTAGGAAGTCTTCTTTGTGACATATCGATCATATATATATATATATATATATATATATATATATATATATATATATATATATATATAAAAACACACACACACACACAATAGGTTTCACATGGTTGTTGTGCACAAAATGAAATCTTAGTCTACAGAGTTGTTGCCACTGTATTGACGTAATCCTAAATTTTACCGTAATATAATCACTGTCACAACTATCCTACCTACTAAGCATGAACCAAGAAAGTAAAGAAAAAAAATAAAAAATAAATAAATAATTGTAATACTAATGAATTATTTCAAAAATTTTTATGGGGAATTTATTTTTTACTTGGAAAATCAGGCAATGACCAATGAGGTTACATCTTCATAAAAAGAAAAAAAAAAGGAATGGGAACAGAAAATTTAAACTCGCAACAGACACATCAGAGATGCTTATGGTAAAGCATAAATTTTAAACAATAAACAAAAACAAAAGATGAATTTCCTCTGCCCATACCCAACAAATGAAATTACCAATATTCAATGTCACTGAGTTTGTTTCGAAATGACACCTTCAAGAATTTACATTTAACCCTTTCCAGATTGAATTTGTTTCTAAATTGGACCAGTTTTAAGATTCAATTTGTGAGCTATATACAGATTACACCACACCCACTGCATCTATATTACATATATATAATTAGATATATTTCTTGTAGGATTATGATCAGGCTCTATGATAGAGAGGCATCTTTACTTAAGAAAATTTGGTTGTTTCCATGGAAATCAAATGCAAGAATTTGGGTAAAAGAAATGAAGAATGTATTTCAAATACATGTACTTTGCCTCTGTGAATGCTGTCAGAACTGAATCCATCTACCCAGCCCACAATTCTAACTCAAGGTTTCCTTAAACTTTGAATTCCTCTCCCCCACGCCTTTGAAGGGCTCCCATGTTGCTCAAGTTGATTCAATAGCATATACTCTCCTTTAAGGCTAATTGGTATTATTAGATTCTGTTGTAAAACAAAATGCACCTGTTTGATGAGAGAGATGCGGCTAGTCCATCTGAAAAGGATGGAGACAAAATACTGACATAATTGGAGAAACATGAAAAGGAAAAAAATCCTGTTTTAGTTTGTCATCTTACCTTCAATTCATCAGGAAGAGCCAAGTTTTTGGATATCATGCGTTCCTTCAGAGCCGAAATAGGATCCCGTTTCTCTCGGACTTCCTGGATTTCTTCCCGAGTACGGTAACTTTTTATGGAAGGTGAGAAAGAGAAAAAAAAAAAAAAATGTATGTCTGCTATATTTTACCAGATAGACACAAGATTTCTTCAAATTAACTTTTATTAGATATCTTAAATTACTTACATTTAGTGTCATTCCCTTAGCTGTGAGAAAACTGATGTGCAAAACCATTTATAAAATTTATTAAAATATGACCTGATAACTTTGTTATAGAAATATTAGCAGCAGTAACGTTGAATAAGATCTGTAATATCCAAACACTCAACAAAAATTAGTGACAGTAAACAATACAATGTGTCTTTTTTTTTTTCCAATTACTCCAAAGAATGTTTACTCATATATTATGTATGAAGCAGAGAGCAAAATTTTTTAATGCAACTTTAAAAACGTATTCAAACCAAAAAATAACAAAATTACATAATGTAAAACTCCTTAATATAACCCCCCAAAAGAAAAGAAAAAAGAAAAAAGAGAAAAGAAAAGAAAAAAGAGAAAAGAGAAAAGAAAAGAGAAAAGAAAAAAAAAAAAAAAGAAAAAAAAAAAAGAAAAAGAAAAAAGAAAAAAAAAAAAAAAAAAAAAAAGAAAGAAAAAGAAAAAAAAAGAAAAGAAAAGAAAAGAAAAAAAAAGAAAAGAAAAGAAAGAAAGAAAAAAAAAGAAAAGAAAAGAAAAAAAGAAAAGAAAAGAAAAAAAGAAAAGAAAAAAAAAAAAAAAAAAAAAAGAAAAAAAAAAAAAAAAAAAAAAAAAAAAAAAAAGAAGAAAAAAAGAAAAGAAAAGACCACCCCCAGTAGTGTAATGGATAAAATTTGGAAATGTGAATCTAGTTTTATATTGCATTGGTAACTAGATTTAGTTATTTATTAAAATGTAAAGGAGTCTAGCACAAGGCTACAATAATACATCCAGCAAGCAAATGTTGAATTTAGAATATTTTAAAAAGATGAAAGCTAAAATTCTCAAAGATTACAACATTTAAAGCTAACACATTGAGAAGAATGATTGCTTTATGAGTAGAGAGATTAGAGTAATCCTCTTACCTGGTACCAGGATCACTCATACTGTGTCCACTGTATCGGTAGGTGACACATTCCAAAAGAATAGGACCTTGCTTAAGAGCATAGCGACGGGCAAATCGAGTAGCTTCTCTTACAGCCAATACGTCCATACCATCAATCTGTTAAAAAGATGAAATGAGAGAATTTAAAAAAAAAAAAAAAAAAAAAAAAAAAAAAAAAGAAAAGATATCAGGATGTAGAGGGTTTCCTATGAAGAATTGGAAGGACAATAAAATTAGAGAAAATTCTATCAATTTTTTTTTTTTTGGCAGAAACAAATTTCACTGTATGGATTGCTGTCAAAAACAGCAACAAGCAAAGTGAAATCTGGATTAGATTTTCATTAATGACACTAATGCTTATTTAGTATTAAAATCTTTAAAAGGAATGACGACAAGGATTTGAACACCAATGTCAGCACTTTTATGTCACATTAGCAGACAGATGTTAAATTGAAACAAAAAAGGTCAAAGATGATTAGCAAATTTATTAGAAATTTACTTATAAAGTAATATGCGCCATTAAGACTCATTACACACACACACACCAATTATTTTACTCAGATTTGACTTTAAATTAGTCTATTTCTATAAAAAGGCTATGTATGTTGCTTTAATAGGAGTAGATAGGGTCACTTATCTTGTTCACACCCTCCCATCTTTTTACCAGGAGAAAAGCTTTATCCCTTGTTTCCTGTTTAGAATTGGGCTTCTAAAATCTTCTCATTCACTTCATTCCTAGTAGCTGCTTGCATTTTTATCACCTTGCTTGGGGTGAATTAATTAAAAAAAAAAAAACTCTTAAGAGTTTTTATCTTTCCTCCTGTGATGGAAGCCCACTTAAATTTATGAGGGTATTATGAGACACATGAAGTATGGATGACCAAAAAATAAATCATGATTTTGTCCATAATGCCAATTGCCACCATGAAAGCAGGAGAGACTTCTGCTAATATTTAAAGATGTTGATTTGTTGAGGTGAACAAAAAAACAAAAAAAAACCTTAAAACTGATGAAACAAAAATCTTTTTTTAACAAAATCTTTTCACAAGCAAATCCCCCCCCCATGACTCGTAGGATCATAGGGGCACCAAGTGTACTGCAGTCACAGTAGAAGTGGTGTTTCTTGGCAAGATAGCCTGACAGAACCCAACCCTCCCCAGGCTGGATTTGAATTCAGAGTTTTCCCTTCTCTTAGATTGGTTGCCTCAGTCTCTCCTGCTATTTACCCATAGCTGGGAGGAGGAGAAGAGAATTCATATCTTCCTCATGGGTATTAGCACATAATTGAATGTAATGAACTCAATTGGAGTTCAAACTCGGATCTCCGATTCCTCAGTCAGAGCCACTATCCATTACTTCGAATGTTAGTTAATCACAAAGAAAGATCCTTTTCATCATTTTCTATAAAATCTTTGATAACAGATTGTGTCAGCCTTTCTTTAGCCTCAAGTCTACTAGTGATAGTAAAAATGATTTGGCTTTCTCAAATATCATTTGTAATTTCATTTTATTCAGATCTAAAATGCTCAATTAAGGAAGGGGGTGGGGGAACAAATACAAAATAGGAGATCTGTATTCATACAAATCAATGACTAATATATTTTGTTTTCTTAGAAGAAAAGAAGGGAGCCAATTGTAATGCTCCACCCGAGTTTGACAGGTAGAAAATACAGCACTTAGCCTGAATAGTCTTGGTTGTCTCAAGTGCATTTTATGGCCAATGACGCATAATCATGTGTGCTTAAGTTCTCATTGATGAATATCTGTGTATTACCTACATTCAATCTTTTTGAACACACCATCCATAACTTATTTTTATTATTGCACATTGTTCAAAGTATTACAGAATGTGTTAAAAAAAAAAAAATATGAAGAAGGGGCACAGGTTGGGGTGAGAAGTTTTGGGATTGAAGAAAGAATGATGGAGTCACAAGAGGAATGAATAACTTACCCAAATGCCAGGAATGTAATCACCACGTGTGTAGTAATCTGTAGAAGCGGCTGCCCTATCAACACTTGTTCCCATGCCATAACCATTGTTTTCACATACAAAAATGGCAGGTACATTCCACAATTTTGAAATGTTGTAGGCTTCAAATAATTGGCCCTGATTGGCAGCTCCATCCCCATACAAAGCGATACAAACATTTGGCTTCTTTTGGTATTTCATAGCAAATGCAATGCCAGCACCAAGAGGAACCTGTGATCAAAAAAAGGGAAGAGAAGAATAAAAATTAAAGAATTTAAGTTGACCAGGAAAATTTCATTAGTGGAGGAAAATGGGGACAGTTCAATAGGCACAGATTTGCTGATGTGTGTTTTTTTTTTGGGGGGGGTCTGAAATGAAAAAAAGAAAATGAAAAAAAAAAAAAGAAAATGAAAAAAAAAAAAGAAAATGAAAAAAAAAAAAGGGGGGGGGAGTACAATAACAAAAAAACTTAAACTGCAAATTGGTCCAGACATTACTCCTTTTTCTGAACACAATGTAGATTTTATAGAAGCAAAATTGAATGTGCTGAGGGAGAGAGAGAGAAGGAGGGAGGGAGAGAGAAGCAAGGAGGGAGGGAGGGAGGGAGAGAGCAAGCAAGGAGGGAGGAGAGAGAGAAGCAAGGAGGGAGGAGAGGAGGGAGGAGGAGGAGAGAGCAAGCAAGGAGGGAGGGGGAGAGGCAAGGAGGGAGGAGAGAGGAGGAGGAGGCAAGCAGGAGGGGAGAGAGAGAGCAAGCAAGGAGGGAGGGAGAGAGAGGAGGGAGAGAGAGCAAGCAAGGAGGGAGGGAGAGAGAGAGCAAGCAAGGAGGGAGGGAGAGAGAGAGCAAGCAAGGAGGGAGGGAGAGAGAGCAAGCAAGCAAGGAGGGGGAGGGCAAGAGGAGGGAGGAGAGAGAGAGCAAGCAAGGAGGGAGGAGAGGCAAGGAGGGGAGGGAGAGAGCAAGCAAGGAGGAGGAGGGGCAAGCAAGCAGGGAGGGAGGGAGAGCAAGGAGGGGCAGGAGGAGGGAGAGCAAGCAAGGAGGGAGGGGGGAGAGCAAGAGGGGGGGGGAGAGCAAGCAAGGAGGGAGGGGGAGAGCAAGCAAGGAGGGAGGAGGGGAGGAGAGCAAGGAGGGAGGGAGGAAGCAAGGAAGGGAGAGCAAGGAGGAGGGAGGAGCAAGCAAGGAGGGAGGGAGAGCAAGCAAGGAGGGAGGGAGAGCAAGCAAGGAGGGAGGGAGAGCAAGCAAGGAGGGAGGGAGAGCAAGCAAGGAGGGAGGGAGAGCAAGCAAGGAGGAAGATAGTGGATTTTGGGGTTGATTTCTTTTTCTCTTAAATTCGAAAGAGAAAAAAAAAAAAGAGAGATGAGAGAGAAAAAAATTTAGATGTGTTTGACAAAGAATAATGAGAGAAATCTTGAACAAATCTTTCATGTAACACAGCAGAAACCAAAAATCTGCAAAAATATATTTTGCCTATAAATGACATTTTTTGGAACCAAATCTTTAATGCCAACATCTGACAACAAAATTAAATTCAACACAAAACTTCGCTGTGTCATCATCAGTGCTGACAGGCTTTAAAAAAAAAATTGTCATCAAGTGACTAGTTTTTGACCAATATATTCACAAAATTCACCTTCTCTAAGCATATTCTATGTACTGCTTTTATGCAGAACTTTAAATTCATGACAAGCCTCTTCAATCAACATTTAGGCTGTTCATGTCATTTGTTTTGTCTTATGATAGGTTCTCCTGAATGTTGCCCAATAGCAAATGATGTATAGAGATTTTTTTTTTTTAATTAGACAAATTTTCATTAAAAATAAAAACCACAACAAAAATATGCCAGGATATTTTAAACATTCTAGACACATTGCACCCTCAACAAAGTTTATCTTTTGGAAAGTGAAATCAAGTTTCTTTTGAATGTTATATGAAACTAAATACTTGCTCCAAGGTGAAAGTAGCAACAACCACTAGAAGAGTCTAACAGACTCACTTGTGAGATAGTAAACAAATAATGGTTACTAATTCATGATACTGCCATCTTGAATTTCCATAAATTTCATGATGCTCTTGTTCAATATGCCTGTAATTCTTCAGTTTGTTTTTCAATGCTTTGTGCTATATTAATGTCCCAGGATAAAAATAATTAATGTCCCAGGATAAAAATAATTAATGTCCCAGGATAAAAATAATTAATGTCCCAGGATAAAAATAATTAATGTCCCAGGATAAAAAGAATTAATGTCCCAGGATAAAATTCATTGAATTAATAGCCTATGTCGGTTAAATTTTGGCTTCTTTTTTGACAGTCTGCCATGTATTGATTTCATTGATAAATCAAGAGTTTGAAGTAAATATTTCTTTTTCAAGAAGTGTAAGGTTCAAAACAAACCTTTGAGTTAAGTAAATAAATGTATTATTTATTTTCAAAGCACTGGGCAAAGTCTGATATGGCGTGAAAATCAGAAGGGAGGTAATTTGGAGAAAATCTTCCCAGCCAGAAGTTCAACCAAGTAACTTTCAGGATATTTTTATTTGAGACTTAATTTCTCTTGTAGATTTTTTTGTCGAATGTTTTAAGAATCTGGATTTTTTTTCTTTTCAAGTGACAAAGTAAATCCACCCACCATCACAGCACTAACAACATCTTTTATATGCCATGTCCCTTAAAGAGATCATGGCTCTCCATAACTTCCTATCCTTTATAACTCTAAGCAACATTTCTTCCCTTTACTATCCCTCCCAATCTATTCCATCATCCATTTACACAATCACTTGTTAGGTCAATTACTTGATGCTTTTCTTCTGCATGCCTTACCTTCAATGGCTTGAGAGTGTCAAATTCTCCAAGCCTTCTTTCTTCATTACATGTTCATTTGTTTGCAACTAAGACATCAGATTCACACAGAAAACATATTGCTGATTAGTACAAGAATAGCCTTGAACTAAACTCTCATTGCCTTTTTGGACACAATTTATTAACTTGTGTGGCCTTTTCTTTTGCTTTTACTTAGATTTCTATTCACACGTTAGTTCAGCATTTGGGTAGCTATGTCAGGTTTTTGGTAAAGCAAATATTTCATGTTTATTAAAACATTAAACTGAAGATGGTTGTATATTCAACATTTCCTGCAAATTTAAATCAAATCCATGCATTAGATAAAAACTCACACCCACTTTTTACTTTGTATCTGTGCAAGTCTGCCTGTCGCATTTTGGTTTATTTTCCAAAATTAGCCTGGAATAATATGCATTGTCTAATGAAATGGGAGAATAAATTTCAGGCTGCCCTCTATAAAGGTTGTTCCAATAACTTGGACCGATTTTAAATGTGAATTAAGTTTAAGCGTCTAATGATTTTTTCTTTTTCTTTCAGATTTGGCGGACATTTGGGCGATATTACTTTTTCACCCATAATTGCCATGATTTAAATAATATGATCCAATAGAGAAATAAATAAATTTTCACCAATAAAACTGATTTATTTACTGCTGATTTTGATCCCTCTTATTGAAACACCCTTTATCTCCTGGTTAGATTGAAGCAACCAAAATAAATATAATCTGTATACTCCTTTACTTTGTAATGATTCTATTTGCTTAAAGATGCTAAAACTGTCGACTACGACCAAATAATGCCATCCGTCAATTGGACCCATAAAATCAATGTGAATCCTTGACCATGGCCTGTCGGTTTTTTTTGTGCATGGCTTCTGTAGAATTTGTGGTGATTTTGATGCCAAAATGCAGCCTTTACATCTGCCGACCATAGATGCGATGTCGTTGTCCATACCTGGCCAGTAGACGTATGCTCTCATGAGGCTCTTCATTCTATTTATGCCGGGTGACCAGCATGAAAGTCTTTCAGTATTCTTTTTTTGGAGTGTGTTAGGGATTACCACCTTTCACTGTATAATAGCACATTATCGCATAGAGAGAATGTCTCTTGAATTTTTCATCTTTACTGGCTAGCTTATTTTTTACTTCTATTATATATTTGTCTTTTTTCTGCTTCTTTTTTATGTCCTTAAAAAGCGATACTGGTAATTCTCATTATTGCGTTTGCCAAATTTTCTTCAACCTCGTCCTCTGCTCTGAGGGAAGCGATTACCGTATCCTCTAAAGGTTCTGTTGCTTTTGGGATGAGTCTTGATAGCCCATCTGCGTGACCAATTTTGTGGGTGGACAAATATTGTATTCTGAAATTACAATTTAATAAAATTGTCCCCACCTAAGCAATCTATTTGCGGTGTAAGTTGGCAGACCCTTTTTTGAGCGAATATATAGTTACCAGAGGCTTGTGGTCTGTCTGTAGCGTGAAAAACCGTCCATGTATGTATCGATGGAATTTTGTTACAGCGAAGATAATCGCCAATGCCTCTTTCTCAATTTGTGAATAGTTTAGTTCAGCAGGTAGTAGCGATCTGCTTGCATGAGCGATCGGTCGAACTTTTCCATTCTTCCACTTGTGCAATAAGCACGCACCTCGCCGTGTGTACTGGCATGGCTTCGCCACGATGATATCTACCTTTGGATCAAAATGTACAAGAAATAGATCTGATGTTAATTTTTCTTTTATATCCTTGAATGCTTGCTCGCATTCTTTTGTCCAAATCAAGGTTTTTCTTTTTTTTTTTAGATCGTTAAGGGGAGCGCGTAGAATGTGGAGGTCTGGGATAAAGTCCTGGTAATATGACACCAAGCCTAAAAAACTTTGTAGGATTTAATATCCTTTGGCTCAGGCATATTTTTTATTGCTGAAGCTCGACTTTTATCTGGCTTTTTCCTTCTTTATTCACTATATGTCCCAGATACTTGATCTCTTCCAGGAGAAAATCGCATTTGTTAAATCCATACCTTCTTAACCTTTGAAAACTTTAAGTAAATGGTGTTTGTGTTCATCTACCGATTCACTTTTTACAAGAATATCGTTTCCAGATATGCTATTGTGTAGTCTAACCCGGATAACATCGTATCCATAATTTTCTGGAATATTAAGGGTGCTGTCTTCACCCCGAGCGGTGGCGTTAGATATCTAAACAAGCCTTTATGTGTGTTAATACATAGTAACTTTGCACTTTTGTTATCCATGGGTACTTGCAAGTATGCCTCGCTAAGATCTATTTTTTAAAAAGATTTTTCCGCCATTTAACTTAACTGAACACTTCTTTGGGACTTGGTAGTGGATAGTGAAACTCTTCTATTAAATGTCGTTTAAAAATCGGGCGCAGACGCCAATTCGCCCGACTTCTTTACGTGACAGCGGAGCTGCCCAGTCACTGTATTCTGTTTTCGAGATCATACCAATTCTCGTTAGTCTTTGAGTTCTTGATCAATTTTCTCTAATGCGGCAAAAGGGATGCTCGCTTTTTTTAAAATTGGTTGGATATTTTTCTTCAGCTGTATTTTTGCTGATGCTTCAGTGCAACGTCCAAGTCCTTCAGCAAAAACTTGAAATTCCGTTTTCAATTCTGCTTGTAGATTTTTATATGGTCTTTGCTTTCACTAATGTTGTGGCAAAAAGAACTAATGGGCACGTCCATAGGTTGAACTTAGTGATTCGTCAGTCCCAAACAGGTTGTTTGTGTTTTTCATTACAAACATTTTCATTTTTATCGACTTATTGTTGAAAGTTATATTTACCCATATTTCCCCTTCAAATTTTATCTTTTTTTTCCAGTTACCGTCCTGGCTATTTTGTTGGATTTTAGCAACGTTGGTTTTCCTAGATTTTTCCATGTTTGCGTGTTAATGATTGAAATGTCAGATCCTGAACCTAGTTGCATTTTTACCTTCTTGTTGTACATTTTTACATGCAGGTATTTTCGAATATTCAGGTCTTGATCTTCGTCTAACTTGGTAACTTTTACCGACTTCTGTTTAATTTTCTAAACTTTGACATCTTATGTCCTACTTTTTTTGCAATTTCTGCAAGCTTTATTTTTATATGGGCAGTCATTGTACCAGTGCCACTGGCCACATCCATAACATGCACTTTCGGAGGGTTTTTTTTTCTATAGCCTCTGTTCGTTCTTGTAGTAGGATACCACTTCCGTTCCGGCGATGGAGAACTGAAACTAGTCTTCCTATTTACTTTCTTCACATTTGTGATAGCAGTTTCTTCTATTTTTTCTGAATCTTGCTTAATGCTTACGCATTGCTGATAGTACTCAGCTAGCTTTTGTAGTGTCATGTTTTGGTCATTTTCTAGTTTTTGTTAAAATGCGTCTTCAAGATTTCACTATCTTTTTTAGACACTAAGGCTAGCACAAATATTAGACACTTGAAATTGTCTGCCCGATAATTGGGACAAGCGAAAAATCGTCACACGTCTTATTTACGATTAGCCTTGAACGTTGTGTAATCTTCCTCCTCGCGTTTTTGGATATTCAGGCATTTCCACCTTTTGTGAAATAATGAAAATCTGGGATTAAAAAGCTCTTTTAATAATTCAATTGCTTCATCGAATTTTAAATCTCTTGTCTTTTTAAAATATAAAATCTGTAAACTTGTTGTGTTCTGCCGTTCCCAGTTTTCGTAGCAATAATCTTATTTTTTTTTCATCTGTCCATGTTTGGCAATCAACTTCATAAAAATCCTGATATCTATGGTAGTATCTTTCGAAAGTCTTTTCCTCTTCTGGGTTATAAGTAAAACTTTCGATCGTTGACCATATTGTGTCTTGGGAAAAATATTTTCATCCGAGTCTTTCTGCTTGGACAGTATAGCTTTATGTATAAGTTTGGCCATTGCTAACTGTTTCTTTTCATTTTCTTCTTGTATTTTGTGTAGTTCCAGAAATCGTTTTTTCGTTTTCTTCCTTTTTTTGCTCTTTCTGAAATTTAAGTTGTTCTTCTTGAATTTTAAGTTGCTCTTTCTGAAAACGTTCTTCACTCTCTTGCTGTCTTTGCATCTGATACTTAATGAGTTCCAGCATAGTTGATTGAAATTGCTCCATGATTATGTATGTGTAGAAAAAAGAAAAATTGTGTTTTTTTTTTCTCTCTCTGAGGGCAAAAAATTCAAATTTTCTGGCACGACAAATTTTTTTTTTTTTAGCACAAAAATTGGTTATTATAGCTTCCAATTTAATCAATAAGTTAATGTCTAACTTACAGTTTTTTCTTTTTGTCGATAACTTGTAATCCTTTGCTGTAAATGCTTGACCTCTTTTAAAATTTTTCCGTGTTGGAAATCGGTTCTTATTTCTGTTCGAAGCCAAGTCGCCACTGTTGAGATGTTGTGAGTTTCCCGCGTGTCGGTGTATGAATCAAGACAAACACAGTTGTAGAGGAAAATACTGGTATATTCATAAAAGCAATTAACAATAGAGTGATTAGTAGAACGAAGGTTGGTTAGTACGAAACAATATCCAAAGTCTATAGTCCAACGGTATGTACCGGGTAAGCTTATCTGGACTGCTGACGCTGACTCTCTCCCCAGAGCTAACTTATATAAGAGAGACCAGTCCATTACTAGTTAGAAGGTGGGTGCGCCTCAACAACTCGGAATGTTAATTTCCTTAGAATAAATAGAGAATATTTTATGCTTGATTTTATTTCCATTTTCACTGTCACTATTCACCATAAGCCTATCATCATATTAAAATCTGAAAGAGTTTTTCAAAATAAGACTCAAATAAAAGTGCCTGAATTCATCAGTTCCAAAGAACCATTTTAAAAAAAAAAAAAAAAAAAAAAAAATTAAAGCTGTGAAAATGTGTCCATTTACCAGAATTAGTTTTATTTGACAGCTAAATTAAAAGATGAACAATTTTTGGGTAGATCAATAAGTCTGTAGATGACACAAGGTTATTAATGGAATTTTGATCTGAAATTTTCACTGTATCAATGTGATTAATAATATTTACCACTGAATTAAGTGCATTGACAAGAATAGAGATTAAATAAGCATATAAATATTGGTTTAAAAGAAATTTTTTTCATAATTGCTAAACATGTTTGCCACTTTCAGTTTATAGAAATAAAAAAAGCAAAAAAAAAAAAAAAAAAGGTTTATTCCAAAGAAATATCAACAAAGAAATGTTTTCATGATTTCATTTACTTACCTGTGCTCCTACAATGCCATTTCCACCATAAAAATTGTGATGGTACATATGCATAGAGCCACCTTTGCCCTCAGCACAGCCAGTTTTACGACCTGTTAAAAAAAAAAAAAAAAAAAAAAAAATTTATACATGCTACACAGTCAATACTACAATCAATATTCTATAAAAATAAAAATTCTTAGATTAGACAACTTAATAAAAGCTGTATATGATATTTCATTAAGCAAGTCAATATTTTCCCACTAAGACTGGTATTAACCAACCAATATACTTATGAGAAATATACCAAGTGAATGTCACCTAATCTGCTTTTATTAGAAAATTTAAAATACGTCGATAAATGCAATTAACACTGTTTAAATAAAAACAGAGCATTTACTTAAATTATATTTATAAGAATAACATATAAACAGAAAATATATCAAATAATTGTCAGACTTAATTCATATCACACACACATGTGTGTGTGTGTGTATATATATATATATATATATATATATATATATATATATATATATATATATATATATATATATATTCCAGAAGCCTGATGAGCGGGAGCGAAACCGTTTACTTCCCCCCTGTTGTTGAGTGTTTTTTTTATTATTTAACATTGTTTTAATATGTAAATGTAATATTAAATTTTACACTTTTATTTCGATCATTAAATTTTGTACTTACAAAAATATCTTTATATATATATATATATATATATATACACATACATTTTTGTTGGGTTGTGCTGCCTATGTAGTTGGCACTACAACTACATTTTGGACTAAACATGATTTTAATTTAAATTGTATTCCACCTTCATTAAAATATTACATATCGTTTTTATGTTTTATTTTCATTGCATTATATAATCCCTCAATCAAGCTCGGTTGAGAGAGGGCAAAACCAGCTGGCTGTGTTCATTTTATTTTTTCACTTTTCTTTTTAATCATGAAAAGTAAAATCAGTCTAACCTTTCTTAATGCTATAAGAAAATTCTGTACCCCGCAGAAAATATATGTGTGTGTGTGTGTTGAGTAATATATTTCTTAATTTCACATGTATACAGATTGCCATCAGTTGAAAACATTGGCAATGAAAGAAATTGTCATGTTTAATAAAGTCAAAAAAAGAATTTTGAGGAAAATTAAGAGTAACAGACAGGAAAAGTGAATTGACTTTCAGGAAAATATTTGGAAAAGTTAATTTTGCAAATGTTGACAGAGAAAAGATGCAGCATATTAAGAACATTGGCCAAAGACATAAAAATAAACAAATTATCAAAGAGAAAAACATGAATGTTGGATGAAGAAGTACATGAAAACTGATTTCTGAGCCATATTTTTTTAAGGATGAATGTAGAGCTACATTGGCTGGACCTGATAGCTTGGCAAGAGGTTGGGTTCTTCATGGCAAAACTCAACCAACACACAACTTAGAAGACAACAGGAGAGAAGTAATAAGGTTTTTGTGCTAGTAACTGTTGGTAGTAAAATTTAAAAAAAATAAAGTTCTTTCAAATTTAAAGGTGGTTTTAAGAGAAATGCAATAAATTATTCCAAGTTTTTGAACAAAAAAGTTTCGAGTTGTATAGTTTGCAACCCAGAACCTTAAAGCCAAAGAATATATTTATGCAAGACAATGCTCTTCTACATTCCATTAAATTTATTCCATTAAATGAAAGGATTGGACAAGCTGGTTTTATGATATGTCAACCGTTGCTGGGTCATTCAAGGTCAATTTTCTTCTACTATAATTATATTTGAGTCGATAAATTGACACCTGGTTCAGAAATAGGTAAATATGCATGCTGGAGAATTACCTCAAAGGTTCAAGAGGGCCAGAGTGGTGTAGCCTAAATTTGCACACAAGACGAGCAAATTGTAAGCAAGACGAACCATACGAGTACTGGTACTGGAATGACATGGCACATATGTCACTGAGGCTGGCAGCGTGCACAAAATGATAATTTTCTGGCTTTGGAAAAATGCATAAAAGAGGAGAGTATTTGTTGGGATGGCAAGTAAGCATTTGGACTTTGGTGCAGGTCAAAGCAGTGTGCTGAGGTGTGTGCTAAACGAAAGTCCCTTGTGAGTGTTGTTCCAATTTCTGTGCTACAGAAGCAACAGTTTTCTGCTAGAATATATTGTTTATATTTGAGTCTGTAAGCATTTATGTGGTACATAGCATTATTCAGGGATGTTGGTGTATTTTAGGCTCTGCCAACAAAGTTGTTGATAGAATGTCCCTCCCCCGCCTTATAGATATTAATTTAATAAAAATAAAAAAAACTTGAGAGTTCCAACATTAAGAGAAGTCTACGAGAATAAAAAACAATGTTGAAGAATAAGGAAATTCCTGGAAAGCAATAACAACGGCTGAAAACCTGATAAAGTTTATAGGATGTCAATTAACATGTAAAATACCATTTCATTCAGATATATGTATATATAAATTTTGCTATCTGTCTATATTTCTGTGATGAGGTATTATGTACACTATTTACATTGCTTGGACTATCAGCCTCGACTTTTTTGCCATATTTATCACGTTTCAGCTGTTGTACACTCTGGCCTTCTTCAGGTGGTTGGAATGTTGAACTGAACCTTTATTTTCCTCAAGGACACATGGCACAGTGGATAAAGGCGTTAATTAGATCCAGTGACAGGACCCAAAGAGTGTGAGTTCAATACCTGGTTAAGGCAGTGGAGAACTTGGAGAGGGGAATTAACAGGCGATAACTGATAATTGACATCCATTAAACATGGCACGTGGAACTAGAACAGTCTATCCCAGCGAGTGAAATAAAGGGTTCAGTTCGACATTCCAACCACCCGAAGAAGGCCAGAGTGTACAATGGCCAAAACGTCATAAATATGGCAACAAAGATGAGAATGATAGTCCCAGCAATGTAAATAGTGTTCATTCAGGCATACAGAACATGAAAACCAAATAAGGATTATATCTTTTAATTTATAAATAAAACTACATTTACAATGATGTCACACATTATGAAATGGACAAAGTCCAACAATTATTTTAAGACATTTTTTATGTTTAGACATTCTTTTTATAGAACAGTCTACCCCAGCAAGCGAAATAAAGGGTTTGACATTCCAACTAACTAAAGAAGTCCGGAGTGTACAATAGCCGAAATGTTGTGAAACATAAAAAAATGTCTTAAAATAATTGTCAGACTTTGTCCATTTCATAATTGTGTGACGTCATTTGTTTACATTTGGATATGCATCGAGCAGATATGAAAGTACAAGAGAAAATCATGGAGAATTGTAGTTTAAAAACAGTAAAATCAACCTTGCTAACTGAAACGCTCCTCTGTGGTTTATTAGGTAAAGCACATCAGGTTATATGACGGTTCCATATAGGATACAGGTTTGATTCCTGTCGGAGGATGCATATTTTCTATGAAAATTTCTCAGACATTCAGGCCGGTAAATGTCATTAATACTGTTTATTATAAACAGAGCATTTACTCAAATATTTGTATCTATAAAAAAAAAACATATAAACATAAAAAATGTCATAAAATAATAGTCGGACTTTGTCCATTTCATAAAACTACATGTTGCATTTAGTTAATGTTATCAATATTTTTAATAAAGATCGATATTATAAGCTGACACTTCTACAACATATGAACTGAAAATTTTACCCGATTATTTAATGTTTTATTGTAAAAATATTGGATCATGAAATTTAATCTTGTGTCAAATGGATCAGAAGATATATCATGAGCCATATAAAAAGAATTTATTTCTGACAAAGTTTATAATTGAACATCTCTGCTTAACTGTCATATGACTTCAGGATACAAGGAATCACGGCCCTCCACACTTTCATTTTAATACCTGTAAACTGTGCATGGCCTTGATTGTTCTTGCAAAAGATAATGGAGTGTTTTCTCCAATTATCTTCTCCATAATTTTGAATTCAGAACTGCCCTTCTCCACGACTGGTAGCTCACAAAAAAAAAAAAAAAAAAAAAAAGGTAAGTATAGCTGTTGGGAAAAGAGATTAATTCCATGACTTTCCAGAGGCTATTGTGAACAACACACCCCCTCCCTCTTCTCTCTGACCCAGAATCTGACCTTAATTTGCTGACTTCATGCAGCCAGTTGGACAATTCAACATTAAACATTTGGGATGATGAGGGGAGTAAAGCAAAAAAAGCAAACAAACCTGTCAGTTCCGCCAAGACGCCCACTAAGGGAACACCCCGCATATAAGTCCAGCCATGAGCACGGTAGGCTGTGATGACAGCGTCATCCTTCTCAATGGCATTTTCCATTCCTACACAGCAAGCTTCCTGCAATCAAAGAATGTAGCCAAATATAAGAAGGATTCTACTAGTAGACCTACTATTACCAAGTGGCCAATTACTACCCTAGGCAAGAACCACACACATATTGAAGGAGTTTTTTTAATAAAATAAATGCAGATTATTTCCACCAGAAATGGAAAGTTTATCCTTTTCCACCTCCTTCTGCCTCATAAATACCAACTGAAAGAAAGAAAAAAAAAAAAATAAAGCAACACATTCTTATCTAGCTAAGGAGTTTATAAAATACCAAAGTAAAACAAAGGTGAAGACAGAGTTGTGGAAATTATCGTCATTGTGTAGTCATTTGAAATCTTACTGGAAAGACAAACAGGAGAAGTCCTGTGTATGATGATAAACTACATCTGGCAGCAAGGCTTCTGATTGGGAGATTGGAGGTTTTGAGGAACATGGAACCCCCTCTTAATTGTTGTTATTCCCAGGTCCACTCTAACTGTTAGGGTCCCAGACATAGGCAAATAGTGAACCCCCAAGCAAAATAAAGCACTATAAAAATATAAAAATATATTTAGTAAAATTACCAACAATATATTTTAGCCGTAGTTGAAAACATTTAGATTTTGGTATTAAATAACTCATGCTTGATATGCCACTAACCAAACAACCAACATGAAAAAATTCTTCCATGATATTAATTGATATAATGTCCTACAATTTCTTAAAGAAAATCAAACTGTATTCCAAAATATAACTTCAACAAAACTACAAAATAAAACACAAATATCACCAACTCTAGTAGTCATGACCACAGAAGCATGTATATATACACAAAAGCTGAGTATCATCTACCATGTATTCAATTGTAAAGGCAGAATAACATATATTTTTATTACTTCAAAGCTCCTAAGAAAATGGCCCATAAGGGGTTGATATGCCATTAAACAGAGAAAGTTGAAGTAAAAACTTTGCTTTTAACATGTCACTTTCTATTCAACAAACTCCATGGAATCAGCTAAATGTTAATGAAGATAAAATACTGTTCACTTTTGAAATACATTATGATCAATAATATTTGAAACTCTTTTATAATTGTTCTTAAATTCTAAATTAGTGGAAAGATATACTATTGAATCCCAAGAATTTGATTTCTAGTTTTGACACTTTTCAAGATGAAAAAGCAACGAGAATCTTTTTCCCCCACTCCCCTTCTTTTCTTATTTTGAGAGTACAGGATTACATGAAGAGCTGACATTTGAGGATTATGAAAAATGATTAATAGGTAAATGTCTAAAATATTTAAGCATAGCAAATATTCATTTGACCAGTTCAAGAAACAACAACAACAACTACATTAGCACATACTCTTAAAAAAAGAATAGCAAGTACCTGTCCCGAGTAGAGATGACAGAAACCTCGGATGACTTTAGATTTATACAAGTTGCCGGCAGCAGTCTCCATGCGACGAATTGTCTGCATTTGTTTGTAGTAAAGAAGAGCATCTTCCCTGGTAAGACTTACTGAGGTAGCTGGGCCATCGTCAAGTTTATGTAATTTAAAAGGCTGGAAAGAAAATTAAAAATTATAATCAGAAAATCCAATCAACTCAGAAAAAAAGACAATTTAAAAAGAAAAAAGTCTCTGTACAAGTAGATTGGATTAAAACATTTTTTTTTGTTTTCATCTTCAAGTATCAAAGAGAAGCTGTTAAATGCTCCACTTTGTGGTGTGTTAACTTAAAATTGGACAAAATCTGGTTGAATTCTTTTGTTTTTTTTCTTCTTCACTTGTCTAAATAGAAAAATTCACAACTTGTACAAATCTGTTTTGGAGTGACTGAAAGTTCTTTCAAAATTTTTTTTTTCTTTTTTTTGGAGGGAGAGGGGGGGGTCAGTTGTACTGACTCCAACAATGAATGAATCAGTGAGGTAAATAGGAACAAGGCTAAGAAAAAAAAAAAAAAAAAAAAAAAACTCTGCCTTTCATGTTCAACGTCAGAAAATGCAGGGTGGGATTTATTGGGGGGTGGGGGTGAATCAGAAGGAGTCAACCTTCTTCACCCATGAAAAGCCAACACCCTCCTGTTGTCCAAAGTAGCCTTCTTTTATTGGGGTAAGAAAGGTTGCGATTGGGTTAGACTGGAAGGAAAGCAATTATGATATTTAATGGCCAACAAAAGTCAACCCCATCTTGGTTTTATTTGCCGTCAGACTGCACAGAAGACACAAATTCTTTTCCAATTTTTCTCCCCCTTCACTAATACGAATTCAGTGATGGTGAAAACAATCACTGTCCTGAAGCAGCTGATGAAATATTGTGTCAAGATGACAAAAATTGCTCAAACAAAATATCCAATGGCACAAGCTCATCTAAAATTCTTTCATAATTCCATTAATTAATGTTAAATTATGCTTACTTGCTTCACTTTTCAGTCAACCTCCATATTATTTTCCCCATCCAAGTTTTGGCCAAAATTATTGGAAGCTTTTTATCTACCTCAAGTGTTCAATAATCAAAATGAAAGGAATAATGTTCTTGTCCTGTAAGTAGACCAATTTCATGACACAAGCACAGACAGAAACTTCAAAGAAAAGTAACTCAATCCAACACCATAAATCATGGAACACATGGTCTACCATAGATACTAGACAGTCACAAAAGCTGCTGGTCATGGATTGCATGCCTTTTCAAGTGAATCCTTAAATGCATGCTGAACTCCTGAATATTAATCAATCAAGAGTATTATAAGATTGCACTCCTACATGTTCACCTTCCATATTGCAAATGCCTGCCTACATGCAAAACACACAAATGCATCATGCTCATTTCTCAAAATCCTGTGACATCTTGTGGATAACTTAATATCCATTTCCAACTAAGAAAAGAAAATATTTTATAAGACTAATGTGGTCACTAACTGACTATTACTCAGTCTAATTTTCTTAACGACCACAAAGTGGAAATTTTACTGCTGCTTACCTATGACTAGAAAAGGATGTTTCTGCATAAGGAGTCAAAAGACAGAGCCATAAATAAGTATGCTTGTCAGTCAACCAGAGATGCTGTGTAGCTGAGAGACATGGTAGATTTTTTTGGAAAAAAAACTCACTCCAGACAAATCCTTATCTAATAGTTTGTTTTTTTTTCTTTTTTTTCATTCATTATTAAAATAGCTGCTGAAAAAATTTGACCTTGACCATTTTAACTGAATCCAGATATTTACTCATCAGTTTAGATCCATTCAAACAAAACAAAAAGAAATAAAAGCATTTTGTATTTGGGGATAAAATATAAAATTATTTAGAAATTTAAAAAAAAAAAAAAAAAGCTATGAAATTCTCACTAACCTGAACTTCAAATGTTGCACTGTCAACAACAGTAGAATAAAGTCGAGCGGCAAGACTCAAAACACCAGAGAACTGAAAGAAACACAAAAAAACATTGGAAATCATTGACAATTACTTTACAGAGTTGTACAATTCTTCTGATAAATTTTTCCTTCATTCTACAATAAAAGAAATTCTACAAGAATGTACTAAAAAGTCAAAGTTAGCAAAATCTGACTAAATAATCAAGCATTAAATCTTTGGTGTGGTGAATGGTCTCCTGGCTGGATTGAGAACTTTCCAGTATCCTGTTCTTGTGTATATATGCACGTGCATACACATATATGCACAAACTAGTAATAAGTGTAATTGGTCAGTATGTTTTATAGTGGAAAAAAGAAAAAAAGATTGAATTACATTATTAATTAGAAAGGGAATCTCAAACTGTTTATTGATTAAAGAACAATATACATGAGAAAAATAAAATAATTTAATCATAGGTTCATGCTTTTATAATACAGTAAAAATAAAATGAAAGTCACTTTCAAAAGTTTTGTTTTTTTATCAATATTGTCATTGTATGAAATGGATAATGAGAAATGCATTAAAAACTCTAACCAGTTATTCTAGCCAACCATTTTTAAATATAAACCTAAAATTTGATCAATTCTTTTAAACCGATTTTCATTTTCAATTATTTAATTGCATAAAAGCTTTCTTTTATCCATATTGTTTTTCTCATAATGAAAAAATTTGAATTAAATCCCTTTTATTGAAAAATTTGCAAATTATTAAATTGCAAATCCCACTGATATTAACTTTTTTTTTGTACTTTCATATAAATTTCTATAAATCTAAAAATTGTTTGTTGACAATAAAACTATGTTTGAATTTGTAGTATTAGGAATAATTATTTACATTCAGCCTATTGTCCTCATGTTTGTTGTTATGATCACATTTCAACCATTGTACTCTTCAGTTTTCATTAGATGTAATGTCAATCTGGGTAACCTACAGAAATGAACGTTTCAGCTGATCTACAGTCAGTGTGCACTTGGACTCAGTGGAAACAGGATGATCAGCAACCAACCAGTTACTAAATAAGAACTAGATGAGATATCCCTGGACATGAATAGTGGAACGAGAACAATCTATACCCATAAATAGAGGATTTAGTTTGAAATTCCATGTAGCTTATTTGGTTCGCTATACATCTAATGAAGGTCAAAGGGTACAAGAAGCAAATCATTGTGATGATGATGATGATAACTAAGATAAAGACAATAGTCTCTGCATGTAAAGAAAACTTTGTATTAATGTAGAAGTAAGGAACTAAAAATTACTGTCTTTATGCTTTTGGAAATTCAATTCATTTTTACATGAGATAAAAGTCCCCAAAAATTACATTAAAGTTATTTTTCAGGTTTTGATTCTCTCATCTGAAAATGAACTGAACTTTCACAAACAGAAAAACATACAATGCAATAATATTAAAAACTAACAATATATTTTCTGAGTAGAGGAGGAAGAAACACATGACACCCTCTTCAACTCACAAGAATTTGCCAATTTGATCTTACTACAACAATTTGTATATATATATATATATATATATATATATATATATATACCACTGCTGGTGAAGGGTAGGAATGGTCACTGACCTCCCCCCCCCCAGCACTGCGTTATCTGTAACTTGACGCTTGGGTCCGAGACATGGCTAGCCGTACAATCACTGGTCCCACCGAATTGACACGAAGAATAACTTTCCGCCATGTGTGAGTATAAATTCATTCTACCAAAGACGCATCCAATAGCATATCTCTCTCTCTATATATATATATATATATATATATATATATATATATATATATATATATATATTCATGTTTTTATTTATTCTATTCAGCTATTGTTGCTTGATCACTCCACTAATTTAACATTAATACTTGTTTGTGTAGTTTGAAATCGTCCCCCCTACCTCTGGAAAAAAAAAAATGTCCCTTTCCTTAGAATAGAACATTGGGACTTACACTAAGTTAAAACTTAGTGTTGTATAAATATAAAATGCTAAAATATTCCATCCTATCCCCCTTAACGCGTATATAGTGCCAGAATGGGCACTACCAACTACTTCCCGGCCCTTATCTGTTTGTCTATTGTCACTGTTATGTGTTATATGTAATAGGAGTAGGTAGACCCTCCTACCGCCCGGTCAACACTCCGCCCCCTTCCCCTGGACAAGCACAGAGGCTCACACCTCGTTTCCTGTCTAAGAAGGGGTTCCCGGCACTTTTCTCTCTCTGGCCTCTGTACGAGTACTGATGTGTTTCTCCCGTGATGTGCGCAGTCTGTGGCATTGCCTCTTCATTTTGAGGGTACACGGTTGACAGTTCACTGGTTGCTGTTTCCGACTGGTAGTTAGGAGCCCTAACTCTTGCGTAGTGTCTTAAGCGGCCGCTTTGATCAACAGTTGTATAATACCGGGATGTTTGTAGTGCCATGACGCGCATGGATCGGTGTCCCTGCAGCCACCTCCGGTGGGCAACCCTGAGGCCACACTATGATGCAGACTGTGCCAACTTCTCTCTGCTCACGTTGCGGTCGATAACCATCTGCTTCTCTATACTTCAGGCCTTCTCATCTTCCAACAATCACTCAACATGAAAACTCGAATGAATCAAAAAGTAAACCTAAACCAGCCCATAAAAAATCACCTAAACCCCTCAACATTTAGTTTAAGCCAACATCCGTGGCATTAGAACAAACTTCTGCAGTTTGGAATCTTTCCTCACTGCAAACTGCCCGGATATACTGGCTCTGTGTGAGACAAACCTTGTCTCGTCTATTCCCTCCTCTCTCGATCCCTGGCTACCTTCCTCTCCTCAGGAAAGACTCTCTAACCCACATGCACGGCCTTGGTGTCTATGTCAAGGACCATCTCCCCCTGGCCAGAGAGCTGTCTCTCGAATCGCCAGACCTGTCGTACATGTGTCTCAGACTATCTCTCCTCAATGCCGTAAGCTATCTCTTCTTCCTCTATCGCTCTCCATCCTCTCAAGACTGTGGGATACTTGATAGCATATCTGACAGCATAGACAAGGCCCTCTCTCTCCACCCGTTTGCTCATATATTCGTGTTTGGTGACTTTAATGCCCATCACACCAAGTGGCTCGAGAATGCTACTACTGACCGGGCTGGCATTCAAACATTTAACTTAGGTACCTCCACGAAATCGCTAAAAAAAGAGCATAGCTTGATGAAAAAGACGCCAACCTTGCCGAAAACTAAATATTATTGTCTAAATGCTTATGTTATTATTAAGGAGGAAAGACCAAAGTTTTTTTTAATTATTTTTAAAATTTTCCTTCTTTTTTAGAACATTCTAAATTTTGATTAAAAAACCTTTTTTCTATTTGTATCAAAGCGAACTAGTAAATAACATAGACAATTTTTAGCACGTTTTTTTTGGTATGACACACATTAATTTGAAAAATCGTGCAAAAATAGAAATAATTATCGGATATTAATGAAACTTTCAGGAACTATTCACAGATGATCGAAATTATAAATATGTTATTTTTATGAAAGTCATGGTAGAAATATTTTTTAAAAATATTTATTACCCCCCCATAACTAATTTTATGAAAACGCTAGAAATTCGATCGCATCGGTTTTAGTGATTACAATAATTAAAAGCTTTGAGGAATGCAAATCATGTTTTTTTTAGTTTTTAATTGGATATGCAGTACCTGAAAATCAGCTCTGAATTGTAACATACAAAACTCAATAAAACAAAGATATTATTTAATTTCAAATGCTTTTATTTGCTTTTAGTTGTTTTTATGAATATGGACAATATTTTCTGAAAGCAAAAAAATTTTTTCAATGAAAAATGAATTTTTAATACAATTATTTGTTATTTCATTAATTATAATAGATTTTACATTTAAGTTATTAAAATATTATAAAATTAGTTAAAAAGTCAGATCGGCTTTCATAAGTGTCCTTATGAGATAGATCTTTTTTTTAGCGCGTTGTAAATTGTATCATTTTGACTAATCAGAAGATCCCCAGTAATTAAGAAATGTAATTTTGTGCTTATAATCGAGCTGTAATTATAAAATACGGAAGACCAACCAGAATATAATTAAGTTGCGTTATTTGAGTTAAGCATTGTTCTCCGCTGTTAAGGCCTTTACTTTTTTGAAACACATGTGGAGAAGTTAATTTGATTTTTCAATTTCAACTGAGAAGGGTACCTACAAGTATCAGTATCATCTTATGAAATTTATATGATCTTATTTTTATATTAATCTCAGTTACGACATTTTTCCATAAATGAAATATCAAAATTAATAATAAAATGAATGCAAATACAAATAACAGTAGAATGTAATAAATGTACATAAAATTATTGTATTTTATGTACAATTCTGATAAAATTTCAGAAGAAAGGTACCTATAAATTAATTAGATACCTTCCTTAAGAAATATGAAATTTAATGTCACTCTTAACAGTTTTATTTTAATTTCTTTACAATATATTTCCCATAAAGCATCATAAACGTAAAGTACAAAAAAAAAAAAAAAATTAGACCCGCTGAAAGTTTTTACGTTAAAAATAACGGGGTAAATAATTTGTTCACGTAAATGTAAATTATTTCATTTTTCTCCTTCCAGAGAACAAATTAGCCTCATGGAATTAAGTAAATATATCATTCATCACATGTCAAGAGACGCGAAAGTTTATGACCTGCTTTGTTTTATTTTCAAATTACATCTTTTTGGCACAAAAAGCTAAGTTAAGTTTGGTTCAAAATATTTTAAATAAACATTATAATTTCTGATTTTCTTAAAATAAGTTTTGAAAAAATGATAATTGATATTTAAAAAAGATTTCAAAGTCAGATTTCCAGTTTTTTTTTTAAAATGGAAAAAAAATGGTCAATTTTGCTGACTCAAAAAAACTAGATTTTTTAACGAAAATTTCGGACGTGCTAGGAACGATTAAAAATGGAAAAAAAAATACCCCAAAAATACTTTGACCTTTCCTCTTAATAATAACAAACATTTAGACGATAAAATTTTGTTTTCGTCAAGTTTGGCGTCTTTTTCATCATGCTATGCTCTTTTTTTAGCGATCTCGTGGAGGTACCTAATTTAACTTCTCAATTTCTCAATCCCTCACGCAGATAGTCGACTTCCCCACGCATTTTGCCCTCGACCTGGCAGGTAAGGCCTCTCTTCTCGACCTGTGTTTTACCTCCATCCCCGAATCTTGTAGCGCCACACAGCTCTGCCCGCTTGGCAACTCTGATCACGCTGTGGTATCTGTCAACGTTTCCTTCAACTCCACGCCCTGCAAAGAACCTCCCATCACAAGAACCTCGTTCTACTATCAACAAGCGGATTGGGACTCGTTCCGTGACTTCCTCTGCGATGTCCCCTGGGATGTTGTCTTTACACTCCCTGTCCAAGAATGTGCTTCTGAGGTCTCATCCTGGGTTAAAGCTGGAATCGACGCTTTCATCCCCTCAAGGAAATTTAAGGTCAAGTCGCACTCCTCCCCTTGGTTCTCCGCTGCTTGCTCATCTGCCATCGCCTATAGGAATCACTTCTTTCACCGATTCCGTGGCGACATGTCTGACTGCAATAGGCGTCTCTTTGCCTCTGCCCGTAACAAGTGTAAGCGTGTCCTCAATGAAGCTAAGTCAATATTTGCTGCTCGAATGAAGGAACGTGTTGCATCTCACAAATTTGGCTCCAAAGATTATTGGCGAGTCTGCAAGAGTGTCCTGAATAATCGAAAACCCTCCATACCTCCTTTATTCAACCAGTTCGAGGTCTTGACCTCCTCTACCGACAAGGCTGAATGCTTTGCTCGGAAATTCTCATTTAATTCAACGCTCGACTCCACTGGTGTACCCATACCAGACTTCCCTCTTAGAACTGAGGTCTTACTGAGCGGCTTACACATAACCCGTCATTGGTACTGGGCATTATCTCCACCTTAGACCCCCCACAAGGCAAGTGGTGGAGATGGCATACCAGCCATTGTCCTGAAGAAATGCGCCTGAGCTAGCACCCCCTCTCTAAACTGTATAATTACTGCCTCAAGGAATCATGTTTTTCCTGACTGCTGGAAGTCCTCATCCATTGTTCCTGTGTTTAAGAACTCTGGAGACCCCTCTGACCCCAATTACCGTCCTATTAGTCTCCTACCCCTCTTGGCAAAGTCTTGAAGCCTAATCAATGCCGAAGTGGTTAATCACCTCATCCCCATAATCTGCTCTCAGACAAGCAATATAGTTTCCGCTATGCCCGATCTACAGCTGATGTGCTTACAGCCATCACTGAAACCGTCTACCAAGCCCTTCAAAATAACGGTGAGGCTCGTGCTGTGGCCCCTCGACATCTCCAAAGCATTTGATAGGGTTTGGCACGCCGCCTTCTTCTTATCGTAAGCTCCAGGGGTATGGTGTTACTGGTCAACTGTTTGATCTAATACAATCATTTCTGTCTAACCGAGAATTGAAGGTCGTTCTCAACAGATTCTCCTCCAGTTCCTATCCCACTAACGCAGGTGTGCCCCAAGGCTCCATCCTTGGCCCCACTTTTTCCTTATTTTCATCAATGACCTTCCTGAAGATATAGATTCCCAAATGCGGCATCTATGCAGACGACACTACAATTACTCCGCCTCAAAAACAAGTCTAGTGTCGGCGACAAAACTAACCTTGCCGTGCGTCTTGAAATGGACCTCCAATCGGTTGTTAACTGGGGCAAGAATTGGCTGGTCAACTTAACGCCACAAAAACTAAATTACTCTCCATTAACCACCATAGAGATCCTTCCCTGCCCCCCATTAAAATGTCTGATAGTCAACTTCCTGAGAGCAACTCCCTGCGCCTGCTCGGGTCTCACGCTGACTGCTGACCTGAGATGGAACAAATACATTGAGTCAATTGCTTCTTCCACCATGAGGAAAGTTGGCTCTCTGTGTCGCTATCCAGGAAATTTTTCTCCCCTGAATCGATACTTCAAATATACAAAACAACCATTCGCCCTTGCATGGAGTATTGCTGCCATATATGGGCTGGAGCACCTTCTGCTTATCTCGGAGTTCTTGACAAGATCCAGAGATGGATATGTAATCTAATTGGCCCTGATCTAGCGTCTTGTTTGCAGTCACTCTCTCACAGACGCGCCGTCGCCTCTGTCTTTTCTACAAATACTTCCATGGTAACTGCTCTGATGAGCTGCTCTCTCTGGTTCCCAGTCTCCATGAATTCAAGCGCCCTACGAGGCTGGCATCCCGCTCTCACCCTTACACCGTAGAAACCTTCAAATGTAGACGTCTCTTTTCTACTCCAATAGCTTCATACCTCGCACCTCTCGCCAGTGGAACACCCTCCCAAATTACTGTTTCCCTGAAAGCTATAATCTCCAACTATTCAAATGTAGTGTCAATTGACATCTCTAATTACCTTGATCTACCCACTATCCTTCTCCTCTACCTTTCTCCTATCACTCTTATCTGCACTCACTCCAAATCTTCCGCAACCCCCTGCATCCTAGTGGCTTCACGCCTTGCTTGGGGCACAATGCTTAAAAAAAAAAAAAAAAAAAAATATATTCTGATGAAAGATTGAGGACAATTTGAAATATCATATATATATATATATATATATATATATATATATATATATATATACTTTCATAAAATAAAACATTATTTTTTAATTTGCAACTTTTCTATATATACATATTAAGAAAGTATACGTGGCTTCTCATTATGCTATATATATATATATATATATATATATATATTTACATTAATTATAAAGAATGGAAAAAATAAATTTAAAATAACTTCAAGAATTTAAAAAAATCCAAACTGGTGATATTTGTTTAAAATTAATACTTTGCAGAAAATTTTAAAACTTTCTCAATGTTATTAAGTAAAACTGTTACTGTTTTTTTTTTTTTTAAAAAAAAACCTATTGCTCAGTGAAATTTATCAAATAGAAATTCAGGAATAAATTATTTTTTTTCCACAAAGACAATTCTTTTATATACAAATCAAGCATATTTAGTATTTGAAATGCATTATATATATATATATATATATATATATATATAAAGAATGAATAGGGAATGCTTTCAACATGTTTCACTTTTATTAAAGCCTCATGAAAGAATAAGATAAAGAGAAAGATCTCTGATGAAGCTTAAAAAACAATGTGAAAAGCGTGTGTATATGTGATGTTATGTTTCTTGTGTATATTTAGAGTTTATTGAAAGTTATATATTCACATGCAGATCTATGCTATATATATGTGTGTGTGTGTGTGTGTGTGTGTGTGTGATGAAGTTTACGTGTGCATTTGTATTATATTTAGAATTAATTATTAGATGTGTATAATTGTATTTGAATTGTAATTATATTTTTGTAGTTGGAGGTAAGTGTTTGTATACGTGTATATATTATTTTTTTTTATATTTTATTTTTAATATAAATTATATAGGTCTATTTAAGCAATAGTTTATTAGCACCCCCACTCAATGTGGGTGTGTTTGAACTAAATAATTCTAAATGATATGAAAGGAATTTATGTTCATAGATAAAACTCTTGTACAATTATTAGGTCACTACTAAATACTGAAAACAAGTTTTCATTTGAAACACACTCTAAAAAGCTTAAAACAGAGAGGGTCAGGGTCATATATACGCAATTAGGGGGGGGCCTATTAAACTGAGCATGTGTCACATTTGTCATTGTGGTGAAGCGGATCAATGACTACCTTATTCTTCTTAAGCTCTGAAATAACAAGAAGATAGATCTTTAAACTTTATAGCTTTGAATAATAATTCGATATTATTAACGAACAGGTCTTTTTCATATGAAAGCTAAATTTTGTTTGAATCTTGCTACTTTTTTCAACTAAGGAGAAAAGTTTTTAAAACCGAATTTTGAATTACAATATTATGATGTTTTATTGTGACAATATCATAAATTGCACTGTAGACATGCAGGTAAAACCTGTTCGACATTTTTCGGACATTTAACCTGTTTTTTGTAACTTTTAGTTTACGTCCTTAATTTTTCTTGAGGATTGAATGAGTCAACATTCAAAAACATTTTTTAGAGGGGGTAGAGTCAGTAAAGACTATTTTTAAATTTTAATAAAATACAACATTGAAAAAAAAATGTAAAAAAAAAAAATAAAGACGTAAATATAACTGACAAATTAATAAAATATTTTTTTTAAAAAGGCCCATATTTGATAACACGCAAGACAAACATTTTTACTAAAAATCCCCGCCCCCGGGTCTTATATGCGAAGTTAACGTATCTGGTGGGCGGCTAAATGTTTACCCAGACACCGTAAAAACTGCAAGTGCTTGTATCTGACCTAACGCCATATTACACTATTATCATTATTATTACTATTATTGCTGCTACTACTTCAATTATTATTATTATTATTATTATTATTATCGCGGGTACTTTAATTAAAAAAGGTGGAAATATCGTAAAGATTAAAAGAAGGTGTCTAAATAGTGCAAGGAAGAAAGGAGAGAGACGAATCAATAATAATGTCTTCGTCTGGCACGCCAGTCAAGATGGCGACGGGAGCAAAGCGATTAAGTTATACGATTGAATATAAACTAAATGTGATAAACTTTGCTAAAGAACATGGTAACAGGGCGGCTGCGAGGGTTTTTGGAGAACCTCCTACATCAAAAATGATCCGCGAATGGAGAAAGCAAGAGCAACAATTAATGACTGTTAAAAAAGATAAAAGCAACCTTCGCTGCCCTGCCCCACATTGGCCAGAAATTGAAGCAGAATTAAAGAAGTGGGTGATAAATGAAAGGAATTCAGGGAAATCAGTTTCTACCAAGATGATCATCCACGAAGCCAGGAGATTAGCACAAGAACAAGGGAAAAAGGCATTTTCAGGAACCGAAGGTTGGTGTTATCGATTTATGAAAAGACATGGATTATCATTGCGGAGCCGGACAAAAACAGCAATTAAAAAGGTAATAATCTTTTTTTTTTTCTTATAATTTATAAATTCATTTTACATCTTTGTCATGTTTTTTATTATATTTTTTATTTCACTCTTCCCTTAATTAATATTTTTACCAAGATGTTTTTTTTTTAATCTTTAATTACAAAGAAAATAAAAATATTATTGCTTAAAAACTTAAAAAAAAAAAAAAAATACACTAAAATGTTTCTAAATAATTTTGGCTAAAATAAGAGGGGTCTTATATGTCCGTGGGTCTTATATGCCATCAAATACGACATAGAAGAGTGTCCAATGCGCTGGTATGAATAGGAGGTCGATTACCAAGGTTCGAAATGTCTACTCAAGCGATTGGGTTTCTTTCTCATATATGCAGTGACCGACCATTCCATCATCTGAATCATTATTATTATCATCATAATAATGATAAAAGACATAATAAAAAGTTGGAAAATAGGATAATTTAAATTATTTGCACTCATTTGACAGATATATATATATATATATATATATATATATATATATATATATATATATATATATATATTTTTATAATTTAAGGAATGGAAAAAAATATTATGTAAAAATAAAATTAATTTAAAAAGTATCGCTGATAAAACTAAGTTTCTTTAAAAAAAAATATCTGCCTTCTTAAAATGAAGCGATTGTTATTCTGACAACAAATTATTTTTAATTTTACATGGCAGTTTAATTCGCAGTGTGATAAATAAAATAGTTGTTTTTTTTTGTTTTTTTTACATGAAAAAAAAAAGAAAAAAAAAAGGTAACTTTTTAGTTTCTTTTCTGCTCTTTATTAACAAAACTCGCGTGGAAAAAAAGTCACCTTCAACAAATAAATGTCAATCAATTTTGAAAGCATCCAGGTATGGTAGATAAGCAATTTATTTCTTTTTCTTACGATCAATGAGAAAATACATTTCAGTTAATGACAAAGACAATTTTTTTTTTTTTTATTTACGAACTACAGGTGGAAAACATTTAAAAATTAAAAATGAAATATACATTTAAAAATAAAGATACTATTGCTGCTAGGTTTCTCTTATACATTAAAGTGATCAGTAAAACATTTTACTGTAAAAACAAATAAAAAAGGTGAAATACTTAAAATATTTAATAAAGAGGATTAAAAATGCCTCATTAAAAAAGTTTTTAAATAATTTCAAGTGTTGCATAAAGGTGACCGTCGTAACCGGACACTTCCGGTGCTATTAACCCGGTCAAGGATGCTAATAATATTTTTAGTACCTTAAAGTTTGTTTATTTTTACTTATTATACAGGTTTTTTTTTTTAATTTATACATGACTATTTACAAGAAAGAGTTTTAAAAAACATAAATAAATTAAAATTGGTTTCCAAATTAACAAGTAAGAAAAAAAAAGCAACTTTCTGAAAGATGCGGAAAGAAAGAATGACCTTGATAAAAAAAATCCTTAAACCTAAAATCAAAAACGGATATTGTTCAAATATAAAAACGCGCCATTGTTAAAAAAAAAAACATAAGTAAAGAGAAAAAAATATCACCCACCTTGAATTTAGCCCCTGTGTGAATTATTTGACTGACAAGCATAGTGTCAAAATCCTCAACAAAACTATGATGACACTTTTATGATTGCTACCGGCACAACCGTCGTCACTAGGAAGTTTCTCTGCGGAACCAACAGATTTTGAGTAGGCGGAGCTGAAATACGAAACGAAACTGTTGACGAAAAACGAAATGAAATAGATAGAATTTTTAGCCTTATTAAATAAATAAATTCTATAGACAACGTTGACTTTTTCTATGATAATTTGTTTTTTGATATACTTTTCTGTAGAGGCATGATGCAACGTTAAAATTACACAATGTAAAAAAAAAAACCTAAAACTGCGGAGGAGACAAATACGGGCAATCACTGCAGTATTTGAACATAAAATCTGATGTGTTATAAAAATACGTAATCAATCCGTATTTGATTTTTAAAAAAATCTCAATAAATGATACTATTAAGAAAAAATATTTCGTTGACCGTTTTCATTTTTATTATTCGATATTTTCTTCTTCTCTTTCTGGAATTGATTTTAACGCGAAATAGATGAAACCTGTTTATTAAAATGCGAACTTCCGCTTACGTGTTTTTCGTTATAGTGCGATTTTTTTCAACCCTAAATGTTTCAAGGATTGTTATGTAAAGTGTTTTTTTTTTTTTTTTTACACCTGCATAAGGAATTCTCTTCTCATTACGGAAGTCGAAAATTTAATTTTTTGTCAGATTTGTTGCGAAAACAGCAAATAAATCTCAAGCTTTTGTAATACGCGAAGAAATATGATTTTTACGCGCTTTTTGTGAGGAAGAGATCCCAGCTATCTTGTAATTCTCTCACATTTTTTTTTTTTTTCAAAGCAAATTTGTCACTTTTTTGTAAAATGAAAATTTGCTTTTTAAATCGAAATATGGGAGAACAGAAACATAAAAAGATTTCTGGCGATAAAATTACTGGCGGCGAATTTAAAAGAAGGTCGATAACACTTAAAGAAAAACTCGAAGTTATAAAACGCTTTGAACGTAATGAAAGAACGTGTGACATTGTTCGTGCAACGGGGATCAAGGAATCGACTTTACGCACCATTAGAGACAATGCCGAAAGAATTAAAGCAAGTGTTATTGCCGGGACAAGTCTAAGTGCGAGTAAATCGGTGAGAATGCGCTCAAAAATTATTGAAGAGATGGAGAAGATTTTAACCGTTTGGCTCGAAAACCAAACAAAAAAACAATCAGAGATCAGTTTTTCAGTTATAAAAGAGAAAGCTTTATCAACTTACGAAACTTTAAAGAAAAAATCTGATAATCCTTCAGCTATTCCTGATTTCACTGCAAGCAGTGGATGGTTCGCGGGTTTCAAGAACCGACATGCTTTTCATACCGTAAGTTTTTTTTTTTGTTGTTTGTGTGTGTCTTTCCAAAATAACGCGTGTCTTTTACATTAGTCCAAGTCGTCCCTAAAACCCTAACCCTCTAAAAACCATTTTGTTGCCCTTTTAAATTCTAGAAAATTTTATGAAATTAATTAAGTGGGGGAAAATAAAAAAAAATGTAAAAAAAATATTTTTACCTAGATTTTCTAAAAATAATATTTTCAAAATTAAATTCATTCATTTATAAATAAGTCCTAAAAGTTGCATTAAAATCCGACAATTATTTGATTTTTGCGAGAATTTTCAAATTAATGTGTTTTTCAACTGAAAAAAGCGCTAAAAAAATGTTACCGCTGATGTAAAAAAAAAAATTCGAACGTGCTAGAAAGGATTAAAAAAATTTTTTAAAATAATTAAAAAATACTTTGGTCTTACTTAATAATAACATAAACTAAACATTTTGTTTATTATTAAGTTTGGTCCCTTTTTTCATCATGCTATGTTGGTTTTTTTGGCGAATTAGTGGAGGTACCTAATTGCTTTTATAAAAAATAAAAGTTTTTATTTTTTATGATTATAAATTCGGGTTTTTGTTTTCCTTTCTGTTTGATTCACTATTATTTCAAATTTTAGGAATATTATTTTCTTTTATTTTTAGTAATCTGCCCTAATTTGAGAGCCTAACCATTATTTTTCTTTTTTAATTTCGCGATTCCAACCGAATCAAAGATAAAAAGAAAAATATGATAAATAAAACTTGGACTTTTTTATTGATCGCGTTGAAATAAATTGGAAACTGTAACATCGCATTATTTATTTCTTTACATTTAAAGGTAAAACAGTTAAAAACATATCTTTCATCATTTTGTTAGTATCCAATGAGTAGGAAAAAACGAAAACAATTGCAGTGAGTGAAGTTTTTTTTTTTTTTTTTCTGTTTATTAACTATGTAAAAATAAAAATATGAAAGCAATTTGATTTTATTTTGTTTGGAAACAAACACGGGCAATACTTAAATAAACTGGGCCACATGCAAAAAAAAAAAAAAAAATTCCCAGGGAAAAACAGCTTCTTAGGCCGCGATATTTTTTTATTTTAAAATCATTTTTTTTTTTAGAAGCTAAGTTTCCCTAACTTTTTGTTTATAAATGGGAAGTTTGAAATTGGGTTTTGTTTGAAAGTTTATCATTGACATTTGCGCACGAAAAGAAAGTTTTTTTTTATTTTTTTATTTTTAGTTTTTTTATTTTACAAAAAGATTTCTCTTAAATAAAAACAAAAAGAACAAACCTTTTTTTTTATATGCGTTTTATTTTAAGATTTTTTTTATGTTTTATTTTAAGATTTTTTTTTTTAAATTTAAAAAAAAAAAGATTTATCATTATTTATCTTTTAAATTTTTTAATTAAAGAACGAACGCATATCAGTGTAACCCGGATATAAGAGAAACCCTGATATAAGAGATTTTCCCTGGTCCCAAATTAGAGCCTGTGTTATAAAATAGACCAAACCCGGATATAAGAGACTTCTTCTCCGGTCCCGACAACTCTCTTACATCCGGGTTACACTGTATAATTTAAAAAAATAAATTAGCAATTGTTAGATTCGTTAAAAAACTACACAGTAAACTTTTTTTTTTTCGTTTTTATATTAAAAAAAGCCAAACAAACAGATATATGAATAAAAGGAAAGAATTTTTTTTTAGATAAAGGAACAAATAGAAAATATTTAAAAAAAAGAAATTGTTTAACAAAAAATTTGAACTTTTTAATTTAAAAGCCTTTTTAAAAATTCAGAAAATAAAAAATAAGGCAATTCTCAATGACGTCACAATAATTTCAATTTTGATAAAAGTAAACAAATATAATTATTGGAAATTAACAAAAGTCGGGGATTTATTTTTATTTATATTTTTACAATGATGTTCACCCTGTACAAGGCCTAAGAACAACTCAAAGTAGGAGGTTACAGAATAAGAGACATCACCCCCCCATGCAAGGGAACAATTCCACCAAGATGCAAGGGGATCGGATACACCTGAAGGAAAAGAATCTAGGGAACTGGAAACCCAATCCTAAACAGGGAACAAGGATAAACTACAACTCCTGTTCAAAAGACCGGGAAGGAGTGTGAAGGAAAAAAATGTGAATAAATGATTATTAGAGTTAAATTTTTTTATGAGTAACAGGAAACAAAAGATAAAGGGAAACGTCTTCTCTTGTTGAAAAGTCTGGGAATGAGTATAATTTTACACTGTATTGATATTCTGAAAAGAACCCCTCATCTGATACTAAAAAAAAATTCATATTCTTCAATTCTGAAAAATGTGGTCTAAGGAAGGTAAAAGATGCTAATCTATAAAATCTATTCCCTGGGAAATATTTCCCTGTTTTTGACACATGCACCAATCTGTTTAAGTAGTACCCAAATATGCAACAATCTTAGTTATGAGGCAGGCCTTGATGGAATTACAATTCAGAACTTTGAGATGAAATAAATAAAAACCCGACCAAAATCTCATGATCTTCTTTTGCAGAACATAACCATTTTTTAAGAGGGCACCTCGATGTGGTGTAAAAATGGTTGGCAATACTGAGTTTTGATCCTTGCTGTGTGCCCCATACTTCCGGCCTTGTGCCTCATCTAAGCTACACTCAGAAAATCACCATTTTATAGGATGAATTGTCAGTGTTGGTGCCCTGCTATACAGCGGCTTTTTTTCTTGAACTAAATATTCAACCAATACAAGACCCAAGAGTCACTCAAGGTAGAGGATTACTGAATGAAATTGTTGTATGAATGTAGGGGAGGAATGGAGAAAGTAAGTTCAGAATATGAGGATATCTATGATAGCTAACAGCTGACCGTAGACTTGAAGAGGTTAAGATTCTAGTATTTGGGGAGGTATCTTCACAGGAGTCTATTCCAGAAAGTAGTGGCTCTTGGAAAGAAATCTCCAATTTAACAAATCATCATTTGTGGCCAGAAACAACAACAACAAAATGTATAGAAACTTAATTTTCTTGGAAGTCATCTCTCAAAGAGTACCACTAAAATAGATACAATCAAGGAGACATCCTAATGTAGGAACCTAAAAAGATTTGCTAAAGAAATGAACATACTGAATAAAAATAATTATTATTAAGAGGAAAGACCAAAGGATTTTTTTATTATTAAATTATTTTTTTAATACTTTTTAGAACCTTCAAAATTATGGTTAATTATTTTTTTTTTTATGTATCAGCAGTTGTGGACAAAAACACATTTAGAAATTCTTTAAAAAATCAAGTAATTGTCATATTTTAATGAAACTTTCAGGACTTATATACAAATAGATAAAATTATTTTAGAAATGTTTCTTTTTTTTTTAGAAAATCTTGGTAAAAATATTTTTTTAATATCTGTTACTCCTTCCCTCACTTATTTAATTTTATATAATTTCAAAAAATCCAATTTTGTGGGGCTTAATGTTATAAACAGAAGTCCCTGAAGAATTTAAATCACAATTTTTTTCTTATAAAACATGATCCCCAGTTACTGAAAATCTGCTCTGAAATGTAAAATAAAAAATGCAATTGTTGTATTGTGTTGTGTACAACATGTGATCAGTAGTCAACTTCTCCAATTCTTTGGGGTATGCCATAACAGAAATTTTCATTATAGCTTCACAACCTGCCAAATCTAGAAAAAGGTCAGTTATTTCATTTTGTCTCCCTCTTGCCTTGATGTCTTTCAATTTTTTAGCCCTAGCCTGGGCTGCAAAACACTGGATCCAAGTCTCAACAAATTCTGGTTCATCCAAGCAACTTAAACATTCTATTGGCAACATCATAGCAATAAAACAAAGACATTATTTAATTAGAAAAGTTTTTAATTGCTTTCATGAATATAATATAGACACTATTGTATTAAGAAAAAAATTTTTTTTGATAAATAATAAATTTTTAAAAGAATTTGTTTTCATTTTTAAAGAATTTTAATTTGAGTAATTTATAAAATTTTAATCTTAAATTTCTGTATTAATTTGTACCAGTTAGGTGATATTATTATTAAGTAAATAGCATATTTATTAATCATAAATAAAAAAAAAAGTTTAGTACAATCCAGTGACCCCACCCTAGTATTTTAAAAAGAATTTTGTATTTTTTCGTGTGTGTATAAATGTGCTGATTTTTGTAAATATGGATGTCCATACTAGACTTTTTTTAGAAAATAAGAGCACTAACTATAGTAAATTTACTTAATTGCTGTTCTCCCTATAGGCAAATAGTGAACCTACAAACTAATAAAATAGTAAAAATACCAGCAATACATTTTCATAGCAAAAAAAAATGTTACTACTTTTGTAAAAAAAAAAAAAAAATTTCCAGCATTCTATTTTTGTATTCAATTGTGAAAGCAGAGTAACATATGATATCATTACTTCAAAGCTCCCAAGAAAAGTAAATTTTGGCATTAAATGACCCATAAGGAGTTGGTATGCTGTTAAACAAACAAATTGTAACTAAATATCTTAAATTTAAAGCCAAAGTACCTAAAATTCAATAAAACATTTGATTACTTAGAATATTTTCTTAAATTTTTAAGGTTGCTGGGTAATTAAAAAATTATATAAAAAGGTGCTCATGTTATATTTGTCAAGTAATTTTTACAGATATGTTCCCTCTATAAAAGATTTCCAAACATAAGTGTATTGAGATAGTTGTCAATACCTCATAAAACACTCACCTTCATTTAAAAAAAGTGCTTTTCTGCAATATCTTAAACTTAAAGTAAGTAATATTTGTTTCAAATCAAATTAAACTATAAATCAGCTAATCTTCCTCCAAAAAAGTTTCAGAAAAGTATATTTTATTTTTGAAAGATTTTTTAATTAAGAGAATTACATTGTTCCGAGAGAATTGTAAATATGGCTAAAATCAGACCTTCTTACCAATTTCATACAAAGAACTAATTCCAATCAATTTAAATTTGTTTTGAAATACAGCAAAGTATTTTGTGTATTGGAAATATTAAATCTAATCTATTAGCTTGAAACTAAAATACAAATCAAATACACATCCCTCAACTTATATCGATAATTTAGATAACATCCTAGAACAACATCCAAACTGGACACAAATATACACAGATGGCTCTAAAGACAAGAATAAAGTTGGAAGTGTGACTATCTCTAACAACACTACGCTCTAAAAACGCCTACCAGACAATACCTCAATTTTCAGTGCTGAAGCTACAGTCATAAACTTAGCTTTAGACTTCACCCTTGAACTTAACCTTAACAAATATATAATATTTTCAGGCTCGTTATCAGTACTAATGGCACTAAAAAGCAGAAATCTAAATAACCCTCTGATCATTAATCTTCTACAAAGAATCAATCTCATCACTCAAAACAAAAACATTATTTTCTGCTGGATTCCCAGCCACATTGGTCTCAGAGGAAACTAAAAGATCATTAAACATTAACATTAGTGACATAAAAGTACTCCATAAACCCCTAATCAACAACCTTATTATGACCAAATGGCAAGAGTCGTGGAACTCCTGCAAAAATAACAAACTCTACGAAATCAAACCCATCCTCAAAGAACGGATAGAAGCTAAAATTTCCAACAGGAAAATATCAAGAAGAGAAGAAGTAGTAATGAGTAGACTTCAAATAGGCCACACCGTTGTCGCCCGTTCACACTTGCTGAAGGGTGAAGAAGCTCTAATTTGCATTCCATGCCAGGAGCTCTACACAGTGAAACATTTACTAACAAGATGCATAGATTGTGAACAAATACGATTAAGATACTATTAAGAAATCAATCTGAAAGACATCTTCAACAAAACTGACCCAAATGACCTTTTAGAATTTCTAAAAGCAACAATATAGTTGGAAAAGAAGATAGCATATAATTATCATGCACTAAATCACAACACCTCTACCTATATCTCGAAAATCAATAAACTCACAAAAGATCAACGAGCAGTAAACAAAAGACCAAACAAATTCTTCAGCCTTAAATAAACCAAAAGGGTTGATATGCTGGTAAAACAAACAACTAAACTTGAAATTAAAATTAAAATAAGTTTCAAGAAAGATTTTTCATTTTTAAAAATTCATTTTAAACTTTAGATATCACTTTTCTTTCTGGGTCTAATGTCAACATGAGAACCAGGCTTACATTAGATTGGTAGAACATCCATTGCATAAAAGTGTCAGAGCACACAAAAAAATCAATGAATTGATAGATTGCTATTTAATTTATTATGACACTTGTGAAGGTGAGTATCATTAGATACCCCACTCATTTATGACCATGTCACTTATGAAGCAAAATTTATTGATCACTTGATGGATCATGACATCATATTTAAAATGGTTGTATTCAAAATACTTTTTGTTGTTATTATTTGTGTTTCACTATTAAACATCTTAAAAAGTGAATAGTAAACTTTATCATAGTCACTCTTATAACAATATTATAATTAGAGAAGCATTTTGATTTCTTTTTCACAATATGCAATATCATTGTGGTCATTTCTTGGTAATGTGGCATTTATGTGAATTGAATACTTGAGACTATCTTTTCAAACTACTGAAGTGTTGCAGCCAGGAGATGGTACTCACTATTTTTGCTAATTCTAATTTTTATTGTAACACGTTAATTTTATTAATAGAACCGATTTGATAATGTCAAAATCATTTGTTAATCTCAAAAGTCCATTAAATTATTACGCTTTTGTTCATCCATAGTTTTATGCAACAAAAGAAACTTTAAGGAGTTATCTCCCTTGAGACTCTTTCCCGAAGCACCGGTTTAACAAGAAAAGGAAAGCCTACATATTTTTTTTTTTTTTTTATAATTATTAATTAATTATGCTGTTTAAACTATAAACTAAAATAATGAAAATGTGAAACCAATGCTTATCAGGATTATTTAAAAAAAATGACAAAATAGAGAAGAAGAAGCAATGTTCTAAGGGAAAAGCGAATTTGAAACTAATTATCTTTTTTGTTTTGATTTTTTTTTTTAATCGCTCTGAAAAAAAAAAAAAAAAAACATCTTTTCACGCCTTTTTAAAGAGAAAAAGAAATCGTTTGAATGATGGCAGCTCCCCGTCGGAGCTATACGGCAGGATTTAAGCTCAATGTTGTCGCTTATGCAAAAGAAATGGGTAACAGGGCAGCGGGTAACCTTTTCTGTGTGAATGAAAAACAAATTCGTTACTGGAAGAAACAAGAAGACCTGTTGAGGTTGAGTCATAAATCGAAAAGGGCCAACCGTGGAGGTTCAGCCCGATGGTCACTTTTGGAAGATCTGCTGGAGGCATGGGTGCTGGAACAAGTGGCCGCAGGAAAGACCCGCCTGTGTCCTAAAGTCATCCAGCAAAAAGCCAAGGCCATAGCAGGAGAGAAAAACATACAAGGATTCATTGGCGGACCTTCTTGGTGTTTCCGTTTCATGCGCAGGAAAAAACTGGCATTTGTCAACGTGAAGGGCAGAAACTGGATTGTAGGAAATATTCCATCAAAGATATATAAGAAGAATGAAGAGAATTTGCGTTTAAATTTAATGGTTTGTCATCTTCTTTTTCATTTTTTTTTTTTTAATTCATATTTTTGTTTTCCTACGTTTTTTAATTTGTTATTTTTCAGCGTTAGTAAATTTACTAGAGGTAGAGCACAAACTTACATGAAATTTGCATAAAAATTTAATTTACTAAAATATTCCCAAATACACGCAAACAAATGAAATTTAACAAACTAGGCCAAAGAATATAGGTTGGTCCGAAAGTCTTGTCACCCCATACCAGAAAGTAATGAGAATAATAGAACAACAAGTAATACACTAAAACACATGTACGGGATTCAGTTTATTTACTTTCATGGTCGAAATCAAGATCCTTAAAACCCAATACCCTTCGTCTGCCACATCAATGTACAGGGTGGTCCGAAAGTCTTGTCACCCGCTACAAAAAAGTAATCGGAACAAGAAGTAATACAGTTAAGACAAAAGCACATATACTTCAGTTCATTCAATTTCATTGACGAAATCAAGATCCTTAAAATTTAAAACCCAATACCCTTCGTCTGCCACATCAATGTACAGGATGGTCCGAAAGTCTTGTCACCCCCTACCAGAAAGGAATGAGAATAATAGAACAACAAGTAATACACTAAAACACATGTACGGGATTCAGTTCATTTAATTTCATTGACGAAATCAAGATCCTTAAAATTTAAAACCCAATACCTTTCGTCTGCCACATCAATGTACAGGGTGGTCCGAAAGTCTTGTCACCCCCTACCAGAAAGGAATGAGAACAATAGAACAACAAGTAATAAATTTATATAAAAGCACATGTGCTGGATTCAGTTTATCACTTTCATTGATGCTGTCACACATCAAGAAAGTCTATATGATCATCATCATTATTTCTGTGGCACAAAATGATGCAGTGCTATGCCCTGTGTGATATTTCATGAAGCTGTGCTTTGTTAAATGTTGCAAAGGCACTCCGAACGGTGTCCTTCAAGTGATGGGTATTCTGGTATCGTTCATGTGAAATTCTCTCCTTAATAATAATATCCCATACAGCATTGTTATATTGTGTAAGGGTGACAAGACATTCAGACAACCCTGTTGTGTTACTTTCCTTTGTATTTCTTTTTAAAATACATTTAAAAATTATAGCTTTAAAAACTGACATATTAAAAAAACCGAGTGTATATTAATATATAAAATGTAGAAATAAATTAAAACAAAGGAGGAAGTAAAAGAAAAAACATTTACCGTGAAATAGGAAATCAAAAAGTTATTTAAAATATAGAAAAAGCTAACGGGTTTACAGAATTTGCATGCACACTATTGTCCTCATTTTTTTGTTGTTATAACAATTTTTCAGATGTCGTACCCTCCAACCTTCATTAAACCAGGTAACCTTCAGGCAATTTCAAACTGAACCCTTTATTTAATCAATGGTGATAGATTGTTCTCATTTCACTCTTTATGTCAAATGTTGCTTCATGAATTTAGTGACAGTAATTGTGATTTCAATCTCTGAGATGTGCAGACATCTTTGTGAAATGAGGGTAAGCAATAACTGTATAATACTAAATAGGAACAAAATGAGATCTCCATAGACATAGCAGATTGAGAACAATCTACAAGTGTTAATTAAACAAAGTATTCAGTCTGAAATGGCCTGAACGTTACCTGGATTGACAGTCTTCTGTGAAGGCCAGAGAGCAAAACTGTCAAAATGTAATAACAAAGATGACAATAGACCTCATGTAAATAATGATATCTTCTCCTCCTGAATGGTTATGATTCTTTTCTGAGCTCAGTTGAGGACAAAAAAATTATAAATTTGTGAATAAAATATAATTGGGTGAGAAAGCCACTAATACAAGTCACAAACAGATAACATTGAAACAACAACTGCTTACAGAGGGAGGGCTGCCTAGACTTGATATATAAAGTCTCAAGTACATACATTTGAAATTTGTCTCTTAGCATTTAACAAGGACAGTGAGATCCATTTGTTCTACAAATGACCATAAAGAGAGTTAAGAATGAATAGAAAGGTATTTATTTGTTTCTCCACAATAGCAACATGTGGTGCAATGTCAGTGCGCTTTATTTATGGAGAATGCATATACTCACCTGATAATTTACTCAATTCTTCAACTTGTGTTCTTGATGTGAACCTTCAAGAAATTGCTGGGTTTCTTTGATCGTTTGCCACAGACATAAAGGTATACTTGATCTTACCTCTTTTTGTACAATGAGGGGATACTATCTGAGAGACGAATCTACAGTTACGAGGCTTCAGTTTTTGGCATTATGCCAAACAGTGAACAAAAAAGATTATTCTTTTTCTTATCCAGCCTTTTGCCTGTTTAACTTTTCCACTTTGGCTAATTATTGCAATGAACATTTGATTTTTAAGCTAGTAGGGAATGAGAAGGGTCATTAAATGTCATATAAAAACATGATTGAATTGGTGTGATGCCATGATTTTCATTTTGAAATGTTGCTTAATGTTTACTAAGTTTAGATATTTTGATTCAGTTAAGTTTTTTTCATGTGTGTATTTATCACTTTAAAGTTTTCTCCAGTGTTTTGGAAAAAAGCATTGAAGAGGATTTAGAACACTTGAAAATAATGCAATTTTGAGAGAGACAGCTTGAAGAAATTCATCCACAATTGAAAAGATTGGTGAAAACAAATTTAAATTTATAATACTTAATAATCAAAGAGGAGATAACTCACAAGATAAAAGAATTGGCCTGACATCTTAAGCCATTTACATGTAGCAACGCCAAAATAAGATGATGAGCATTAATGGGTGACAGGAAGAAACTGATAATTAATACCAGATTTTATAAACCAATGATTTATACAGGATTCTTATTTTGATATTTACAATTAATATTTTATTTTGTGGCAGATGTTAATAATAAGTCAAACCTTTTCCTTAGTAAAATATTAAATAATTTCTGTATGAATTTCTGAAACAAAGAGTTTCTTGCTGTATTTCTGAGATGAGGTATTATGTACACTATTTACATTATTCGGACTATTGTCCTCATCTTTGTCGCCATATTTATTACTACGTTTCAGCTGTTGTACGCTTCTGCCTTCTTCAGGTGTTTGGAATGTCGAACTGAACCCTTTATTTCGCTCACTGGGGTAGACTGTTCTAGTTACACGTTCGACTTTCCAACCACCTGAAGAAGGCCGGATTGTACAACGGCTGAAACGTTGTAATAAATATGGTGACAAAGATGAGGACAAGAGTCCAAATAATGTAAATAATGTACATAATACCTCATCTTAGAAATATAGACAGATACTGAAAGGTCGAAACGTTGTGATAAATATGGCAACAAAGATGAGGACAATAGTCCAAATAATGTATATAATACCTCATCTCAGAAATATAGACAGATACTGGTAAATGTTATTTTTGATTGGAACAACTTTTCTGTTTTTCACAAATGCCAAAGGTAAATGTGAATAACTGAAATTAGTTTTTTTCTGTAATTTCTATAATTGTAAATGTTGGGCTGTTGAAAAGTTTTGAAACAAATGCAAATAATTGTCTATTTTTTTGTAGTTATCATCTGGTAACCAAATGAGAAAAAGTCCACAGACCACATTGGGGCCAAGGGAGTTGTTACTACCGAACATTGAAGCTGAAACACAAGAACAAACAGACTTTGCTCCGAATAATGTTGAAAACGTTGACGAAATGAAAGAAGAAATTCAAGAGGACCAGTAAGTAAATACGTGGCTGGATCAATAAGTCTGTAACCTGATAATGTAGTTATTAAGTAAGTTTTGATCTGAAATTTTCACTGTATTATGATTAATATTCAACACTGAATTAAGTGCATTGACAAGGAAGGAGTTAATGTTGAAAAATAAATATGAAAACTCAAACCAAAATTTAAAAGTTGATCTGAAGTTTATCTGCTTCATAAAAACTAATGAGAAAAGATACAGGTCAGTGCCAATAAACCACGGTAGTTGAGGTCCAGAACTTCTATCCGCGGTTTGGATGGTCCAGAGTTTAGATCAAAAGTGAATCACGATGTCAGCATTGCCAGCTTAGACCACCAAAACAAAGCTTGTTAAATCCATGGAGTTATCTGCGAAAATGAGTAGCACAGTGACTAAGCATGTAAAATGCCTATTCAATACTAAGAGTTGAATATTGGCAGTTTTGAAAAACTTTTATTAAAACTATCCTTTAATTCCACATAAAAATCTGCACCAATGTAAATAAATTTGAAAGATGACATCCTAAAATTATTTCAATTATAAAGCACCGTCAGTAGATCCATCATTGATGACAGCAAAAGATGATGGAAATCTCATACGCACAAGATTTTAACAAGAAAAAAATAAAATTAATTTTTTTTATAGTTTTAATGGCTCTTCTCTGCAGATTATATAGATTATTTGGAAAAGCACATTATTGATATTAAAGCAAATCCAGTGAAATTTTTTTAAGTTAGGATAAAAGTTGTAAGCTGCATATTTCACACTCAAAATGTCCGCAAAGTGCTAATCCAAACCACTACACAATCATGAGTGTGAAATGCCAAAGACTAAACAATAGTAAATGCCTGGGAAAATACGGATATACTGAAGGTTTTAAAACTCAATTTAATGAATTTATTAAAGTAAAAGATTATACAGACAAAAATCAGACTTTAAAAAGTGTCACAATCAAGTTTGAATTTGTTTCAAATTGGGATTCACTGATGATTATGATTCCAATATGAACATGACAAAAAATTTTGGGGTCCATCACACTTGTGTGATGGGTTATTGGTGCGCAGCTTAATGGCACTGACCTGTATTCTGATTGAAATTTTGATACAATGTCTTGTTATTATTGATTCATTAGGAATTTTTGCCACCTTTTTTCTTATATTTGTTCCAACCTTCTTCAATAGTTTGTTGTCTATTTTATCAACAAGTCAGAATATATTCTTTTTATTCTTTTACTTGGTTTCATTCTAGGACATTATACAATTCCTTACCATCAGTTGTTTTTCTTTTGTTGATGTATTTCTCCACTAAATGACCTGACCTAGGAATTGAACTCACAACTTCCAGAGCACCATATGTACTCTAACCACTACATTGTACTAGTGTTTTTGTTTGTAATGTCTCTCTTTTTTGGTTTTGTTTTTCTTTATGTAATATTTTTCCCAATAATTTTCCAATCTAAAGTTGTGAGGCCATCTTTGATTTGGATCATCAGATGAAATTTATTTCTTTTCTGAACAAAATCTGAAAATCATTTATTTTTTTTTTTTGGTTCTGAACAAAATCTGAAAATCATTTATTTATTTTTTTTCTGAACAAAATGTGAAAATCATTTATTTATTTTTTTTCTGAACAAAATCTGAAAATCATTTATTTATTTTTTTCTGAACAAAATCTGAAAATCATTTATTTATTTTTTTTTCTGAACAAAATCTGAAAATCATTTATTTTATTTTTTCTGAACAAAATCTGAAAATCATTTTTTTTCTGAACAAAATTTGAAAGTCTTTTATCAATCAGATACAGTAGACACAATTCTGTTTTACATGCTTTGTGTACTTTTACAGGACAGACTGCAACATGACATTAATGGTCAGTGATAACCAATCGTCACACATGACACAGCAAGGGACTGATTCCGTTGTCATGGATACGTACCAGCCTTCATCAAAACGGTTGCTAGTTGTTCCAGAACATCAGTACAGTATGATGTCAAGTTTATCATCCATGTGGAAGGAACAAAAAATGTGTGATGCTTCAATTGGAAATGGCACGACAATCATTATGGTAAAAAAATGACTTTTATACTTTCTTATTATCAACTCTAACTTCATTTATTGAACCTTTTCTGACATAACTGGTTTTTGTTGTTTTTATCAAAATACATCAGTTATTTTTTTACTCTTATTAAAGTTTTGAAAGCCAATATAACTCAAAAGAGGATGCTTTCTCTTCCTCTCTTGTCAAACTCTCTGCCTTCAGGCAGAGAAGAACCCAGATGAGGCTATGCCGAAGGGTAGAGTCTCATTTTGGGTGGTAGACAAACCCGACCCTGTGTATACAGGGTCTACAGGCAATTTTTGCCTCAGCCTACAGGCTAGGAATGCCCCACATTAAAAACTGGCCTTGTGTCATATCTTACCTTGTGGGGAGGTTGGTAAATAGAGAGGATGAGTTTTTGGAGGCACAGTGGAGTAATGGATAGCGGCTCGGATTGACAAATTGGAGAGCCAAGTTCGAATTCCATTTGGATCCATTACATTCACTTATGTGCTAATACCCTTGGGAAAGGTATGAATCCTCTTCTTATCACCTCAGGGATGGGTATATAGCAAGACAGACCAGGTTCTATAGCTTTGGGTGGCAGCTGGTCTAGGAGATGGAGAAACCGTGAATTCAAAACCAGCCTGGAGAGGGTTGGGCTCTGTCAGGCTATCTTACCCAAGAAACACCACTTCTACTCTGGCTGCAGTACACATGGTGCTGCTATGACCCTGAAGGTTATGGGATAAAAAATCTATAACTCAGAGATATAGGAACCTCTTTGCCAACTTGGTGCCTTTACAAATATGGATTCAGAAAATATGTTCCCTCTCTACAATAGATATTCTGCTTCTTTTTTTTTTTTTTTTTACAGCTCTTTCCGATACCAAATTTTTCATTGTAGGAAATTAAAAGCTTTTCTCAGCAGATTGAAAAATAGAGTAACCCACTTTAAATTCTGCCAGATGTGCTTCCAAAAAAGCTACACCCTTCCAGCACAAAAGAAAGAAAGAAACAAGACAAAACATCTTCAGTATTTTGCTTTTGTCTCTTAAAGAGAATTCACAGAGATTTCTTTTCTGTTCTATTTGGTTCTAAGCTCAACATATGTCATGTTCTTCACTTGAGTCCCGAAAAATATTTGATAGAATTTTGGAAGAAAGTTTCTTGATTGCTGCTGTTTTAAATAATCCGACATCATTTAGAATGCAGATTTTTTTTTTTTTTTTTGTAAATTTGTAAAAGGCTGGCTGGCTTATTCCATTTTGTAAACAATGTTACCGTAGTCCCCTTCAAAGTACTCCTTTAGGATCTGACATAATTATTCCAGTATTTCTTCTACTTTTTTTTTTAAAAAAGATTTTTTTTTAATTTTTTTAGATGATCATAATTTTGGGCTTTGGGGGCAAAGCTAGAAGTTGCAGGAGCTAAATCTGGTTTGGGGTTTGGGTGCAGACGTCACTGGCAAACGTGTGATGTGATGTTTTGCAAAAAAAAAAAACCCCTGCACAGGTACATTGTCATTGTGAATGCATCACTTACACATTGCACATTTAATGGCATCTCACAGCCAACTGTATTAGTCTCAAAAAACTCATGCACAGTAAGGTCCCCTCTGATTAGTTTCCAAGTTACATCAAGGTCGCGCAACCAGTTCTCAAAATCCTCAAAATGGCTGTATAACACTTGCAAAATAGCTTGCTTTATGGTTTTTAAGCCCTGCGAATGATTTCCAGTTCAATTATAGAACTGCATTCATGTTATTTGTGCTTAAGAGGAAGATTAAAATAAAACTTTCACATTTCTAATATGAATTTGTTTTAGAAGCCCTGGTTAGCAGTGAAAAGCCAAAATTTAGCATTTAATCCATTTTACTTATTTTTTGAGGACTTGAATTTATTCAGCAGCCAAAAAAACATAGAACGAAAGGTCTAGATCATGATTTTCTGATATTTATGCCAAAAACTGATATTTGTTACCTGGCATATCTGTCACTTTTAATGTTCAACTCAACAAGATTCCAATGATTTTCCTAGCAAAAAGAAGCAGAAAAAGCAGCCATCCAGAATTGATCATCTGAAAATAGATGATCAAACATATGGGAGTTTTGATTAACTTGAAGCGATTATAACTTGACAAATATTTGGAGTTAGGACAAAGATTTGAAAATCTGACTGTCTACTTTCAGACTAGAACAAGCACAGCGTATATCACTTGGAAAATGCTCCTGAAATGCCTACTTTTCTGCATTGTAAGCCTACTTTTCTGGATAGTTTGTAGCGAGATAAATTACCTTTTTAAAATTTGGTTGAATATGCAAATTATGCCTGTATTGTACAAACTACACTACTAGGAATATAATTAGTAGTTTTGTCTTGTTTCTTTCTTTCTTTTTTTTTTGCACTGGAAGGGTATATTTGTTTTGTGACATAGTAGAGCAAGGGAGAGTTTTGTGTTTGATCATTGTGCAGAGGAGAGCTACGTTTAATTACTCCTATTGGCAGGTAAACATTGTCTGACTCTAATGACATCTGTGTTGCAGTTCAGGATGTTCTTCCCACTTTTCGGTAGACACCGATAATTACACTGCTCACTCTAGCGGTAGGTTTGAAGCTAGCGTCCAGCTCTCAGACAAAAATAAACAGTCGTAACTTAATACGAACCTCTATAACAGTGCACGTCACCACGGTCCCGGTTGCACTGCCAGCCAATGTTCCAGACCGTTTTTATTGACCAAAAACACGGCCAACGCACCAATCATTGCCGTTGGCCTTGTTCTCGGTCAAAGTCCCCAGCTCGACCAATCAGCATGCAGACTGCCACTAAACAAATTATGCCAAGCAGCATAAAATAAACAAATGTCAGAGAATGTACTTTTCTTGGACCACACTTGCGAGAGGAAAAGATGCAGTTGACAAAATGACAAACTGTCTAGCTTGGGTTTATGCACATATCCATCATAAAACAGCAGCCCAACAAGCAAAACATCTTGGACGCTTCGACTCCGGCAAGTGCAAATATTTATCATCACAATTTGCTTCTAAAAGCATTTATCATTTGGCTTGTCAAATGCAATTTTTATTCACTGAAGCAAAGAATTCCTTGCATTTTCTATGTTTTTCTTATATTTTGAAATCACTAATGGCTGGAGATGTGTGCAGGTCGTATAACAGTTCTTGAGGTAGAAAGTAGATTCAGCTAGCTGATTTCAATTTCTGGCCTAGTCTGTTGTGTTCACTTTCATACTAATTCTTTTTGGGAAATGCATGAAGCCCTCCCCCCTTAGTTATGGGTTAAATAAGAGTAGACTTTATTTTCTTGCTTTGGAAGCATCCAGTCTCAGTAAAGGACTAAATTGAATTGAAAACTGTGGAAAAAGACAGCAGAACTTTATTCCACTATTATTATTATTATTTTTTTTTTTTTTTTTTTTTTTTTTTTTTCAAGAAGTCATGGCTTTTCACAAATAATAAAGTACAGAACACTGGAGAGCCATGATCACTGAAGAGAGATGGCATTAAAAAATGGGTGGAATAAAATCTTGCAAAGCTTATTAGTTTTGTAAAATGAATTGTTACCTAAGCATATTATAACTATGTACCAGGAAATTTTTTATTTTTATGTTCGTTATTTAAATATTCAGGTGGTTTGTCTGTGTATTTAATGCTGTCAATAATGGTTAAAATCTGTTTCTGATAGGAATGAATCAGCAGAGATTTTGGTTTTCTGATCTTTATTTAGAAAGACTGCCAAAATTTTCAACAAAATTGAATAAAATAGATTCAAAATTATATCTTTTCTAAAAGTCATGAATTTTTTTTTTTTTTTATTAAACTCAATTTACTTTTTAAAAGTTTTTTATTGTAGGTCCACAAAGTTGTTCTGATGGCCATTTCCCCGACATTGTTGTCAAGTTCTGAGGTGAGAAACAATTGCTTTTTGCGAGTGAACTTTCCGGCCAACATCAGTGAGAATGCAATGCGGGCGTTTGCTGAGTACATGTATAATGGCCTCTTGGATCTTGATCCTCTTACACTCACCCAACTTCAGCAAATCTCGTATCAGCTTGGAATTGAAGAACTTCGCATGCTCTGTGAGACACACCTTTGCTCACAATCCCAGGGTTCCGGTTCTATTGACAACGTAATGTGCCCAGTGACTACACTGTCACACCTTGCTACCCAATCAGACTCCTTTTCACCACAATTCTCGTTACAACGTAAACAAAATCCTATTCCGGAAATTAAAAAGAGAAACCTACTGACTAAATCATGGCCACAGTGTCCAGGGGGTGAAGGTTTTGTTTCCCATGGTCCTGTTGTAGTCAAGACTGAACCTCAAAATTCCGTCCAGTTGGATTGTTCAAAGAATCTTACTATGCAAACACACACTGTAAGGCCCATGGCCACAGGCTGGCCAGTTAATTCTCAAGGTTCCAGTTCTACTTCTGTAACAAAAACTGGCAAAGCATCAAAGACATTCCAGGAACACCATGACCGAACACTAGAATCTCAACTTGTTTCTCATATCAAAATGGAACATCTAGATCACAATGCGTGTGAATATGGTCAACATCATCCCTCCTTGAATTCTGACACATCAGCTCCGAAATTGCCGCTCACAAAAACTGATCCCTTCTGTGCCACTGGTGACTGTTCTGATTCTACCAAACTCACTTCTGTCGCTTCACCTGCGATGTCTACCATTTCCAACTTTCAACAGAAATATGCAAGGAATCAAGTAAAAGCTGTAGAAACTACACCATCGTTACGTTCCGCTATAAGCAAAGTAGTTCCCTCTAGCTGTGATGAGTCAGCAATGCTTGCACTTACTAGAAATAACTGTTTAAATTCAACTGCAAGAAACGATGCTTCAACATCCAACACACCTTACCCAGTGATGCTATTCTCTTCAGAAATGGAGAATTTACCCCTAAATATCTCACAAACTACAAAATCAGAACAATATGTTGACCTCACTTCCTGAAATTGTCAAATATTAAGGGTTGATGTCTTTTTTTATTTGTTTCTGTTAAAAGTTGTCTTCTACTTTGCAGAAGAAAAACTGTTACAATGTTGATTAAACAGCTCCAGTCATGTGCAACACAAATATTAAGAAAACATTTGCTGCTTCAATGATAAATGTCTTCATTCTTTGACATATATTGGAACAATTGCTCATTAAATCTTTTCAAGGAAAATTCATAGAGCTAAACTGCAAATGTTGACCACCTATTTTTACGAACACAAAAAACAATCTTTCGATGTCTGTTAAAATTTAAGACATTTTTTTCTATACATTTATCATTTACAAATTTTCATACACAATGAAAAATGTTTAATTTAAAAAGTTGAGTTATTAATTTTTTTTGGAAAAAAAATCATACATTTATCATTTTCTGAGTTACCAAATTTTAAAAGAATTTCATTTTAATTAAAGAAAAAAAATGAAAGAAGTATTTTGAGGGGAAAATATGTTTCTTGTCTGAATTTTGTTAGATGGACTCTGATTTGTTGAGATTGATTTTATTGTTTTGGTTATTTGTAGTGACAACCCCAGCCATATTGTAAAAAGGAGGCACTTGAAGGACTTGTAATATATGCAAACATTTTAAAATCTGGTTGACCATGCACAGTGTGGGGAGTGAGATGAAGGCAAAAATAACAGACCGCAGGAAAGACTATCAAATAAGAAAATTTCTTTGATCAGTCAATAAGTAAACCAAATATTAACCTTAGTTTGTTGATTAATTCATTAATCAGGAGAGAGCAGGCAATGCACTTAGAATTCATGAATAGAGAGAAATAAGAGCCGATGAGAAGTTCAACAGGAACTTCATGAAGTCCGTGCTGAGGCTGATGTTGTGGGGAAGATGGTCCCACATAACCGAATGTGCCTTATTTGAATGGGGAATGTACATTCTTTTGCAGAATAATATTCTAGAATACAACAGACACGATGTAGTGCAGTTGAATTAGTAATTCTGTCTATGTGAAATGTTACAAACAGTTTCTCACTAAATTGTTAAATTGTGTAAGAAGTTTAATGAAATATTTGTTTCTCAGCCAGCCTTCCCAGCTATGGCATCATCAAGATGGCTCCCAGGTTATTCTTATTCTTTGCATTCAATTCACACATTTCAGCTAGATGAATGAATTTTTAAATGTTCTAAAATAAATTAAATAAACTCTTTTTTCTCTCACACACACACACGTGTATATAATGTATATATATATATATATATATATATATATATATATATATATATATATATATATATTTAATTTAAAAAAAACAGACCACTTTAAGGCTCCATTTGTTTATAATTTATTTCACCAGAGAATTTTATTTTTCTCTGGATCTTCAGACTTCACTTTCAAAAGGTGAAATGAAAACTTTTTCATTCCACCTTTGAAAGTAAAGTCTGAAGATCCAGTGAAAAATAAAATTCTCTGGTGAAAAATGGAGCCTTAAAGTGATCTGTTTTTTCTTTAAATTAAATTATTCGCTCTGACTTAACATTCAGCTCTCAGGATCTCATCCTTCTCAGGATTATCCATACGGATTACCAAGATTTTCATTACTTATAGATACATATATTTTTTCTGAAAATTATCTATTTGACTACTAAAGTATTTATAAACAAGTGACCATCATGAAATGTTTCTGTATTTCCTTAAGGAATCAGTAAATATATAATTGATGGGGTTTAGTAAGTTTTTGAGGAAGATATTATGGTTGCAGAGAAATTATGATTATTATGATTATATCACCAGGGCAGGTTTATTTACATCAAAAGGTTTTTAAAAATCTGATTTTGACAAAATCTCAGTTGTGAGTGTGAGAATGACAACATCCTCGAAATGGCTGCCAAATCTTTCAGTTATTTCACGTTCCGACCATTGTCATCAGAAAGACACTGCTACTCGGCATCACTGATAGAAGGGAGATAACTCTAGTTAAGCATAAAATTTTCTAACAATACAGGCTTACTTACACTATTTTACAAGTCACCGTTTAAAATGGATGTAGGAGAGGACATCAACGCAAAAACTGGTTGTCCAATGTCAAACAATGGACAGGTATGACTGCACCAGAATTGCTGATGACTGCCGATGATAGACTGTTGGGGAAAAGTTAATGTGGCTTCTGCATTCGTATCCATCTTGCGATTACAAAAGTCAAGGAGTGCTGATGATGATGATGATGATGATGATGATATTACTCAGACTGTTGACCTCATTTTTGATGTCACATTAACAATGTTTCGGCCTTTGTATGCTCCGGCCTTCTTCAGGGATATTTTCTTGAAAATATAAAAAAAAATATCACCTGAAGAAGGCTGACCAATGTAAATAGTTACAATACCTTAACTCATAAATATAGACAAATACAATCTTAATATGACCATGGTAAGCACTAGTAAATGTTTAGTAATTTTTTTTATTTATATAACCTCTTTTTTTTTTTTGTTTTTTTCTTCTAATTGAAAATAATCCGAATGCTTATTTTGGTAGTAAATTGTTTTTACTTACAAATATATGACTTATTATTATATTATTATTAGGCGTATATTTATTCATTTTTATCTACCGGCCTGAATATCTGTCCATATCTCTGAGATGAGGTATTAGGTTTACTTGCATTATTTACATTATTTGAACTGTTATCCTCATCTTCATAGCCATATTCACAATGTTTTGGCTGTTGTACACCTTGGGCTTCTTCATGTGATTGGAATTTTGAAACAAACCCTTTATTTCATCCACCAAAGGGATTGGTTCGAAGAAGGCCAGAACGTACAATGGCCGAAACATTGTGAATATGGCAATGAAGATGAGGATAACAGTCTGAATAATGTAAATATTACAAGTAATCACAATACCTCATCTCAGATATAGACAGTTATCTATTATTATTATTATTTAAAATGTCTTTTCTCTCTGTTTCTATTTCATAAAGAGTAACATCTGAATATTCTGTTTTTTTTTTTTTTTTCATCCTTTTGGAACAATTTTTGAATTCAATTTGCCATTTTCTTAAGACATGAAGGATAACATCTGAAAACCTTGTTTCTTTAAAAAGTGGAAGTTTTAACAGATTTATTCAAAGAATTTAGTAAAATTGTTAGCGCCACAGAATGAGAAATCGGCAATTTGATTTTGAAATCCGGTTGAGTTCGTTTCCTTCCCTTTCACACAAATAACCTTGGGAAGAGGTTTTATGAATCAATCTCTCCTTTCACTCCCCCACCCCCTACAGCTATGTGGTAAGTAGAAGGGCAGAGTTGGCTCTCTAGCCTTGGTTGGCAACCAGTCTAGGAGAAGAACAACTCTGAATTCAAAATGCAGCCACCTGAAACAGTACAAAGATGGTTAGATGTAGGATGCAGATAACATTTTCCTAAAAGAACAACACAAATATTTCAACAATTCTGGATGATCCCATTAGAGAGCAATTATCCTGAATGTTGTTGATGCCAGTAGGCATTGGGCTCAAGGAAGGTGGATGGATTGACATTTGTATTTCTGGGGCAAAATCAGGTGTGGCCACTTCCAGCATAATAATTTAAGGGGATTAGATTGATATCTCACTTTCTCTCTCAAAAAATCTCTGCGTGTATATGCATGTGTGTATGTGTATGAAAAATAACAAATGAGGATTTATTATTCTTTTAGTTATTTACATCCAGATTAATTGATGCTGGGATCAAATGAGTTCAGATATTCCATGAATGTTTGTGATTGAGGACTTTCAACCATACTTCTGGTCATTTTCAAAATCTGCATTCAAATAGATACATTTTCTTTTACACATTCGAATACTTTTAAGACTCAACATTCTCATGCATTATGAGGACATCATGATTGGCAAGTAAGATTCTCCATTGCTTACCTGTATCATCAAGTGTTTAAAACTACACTTCCAACATTAAAAGAGATTTTGTTTAGTTTGGGGATTTTGTGGACAAAGCTTCTGATATTTGGATTTTTTTTTTGTTTTTTTTTTAAACAGTTAATGTTATCTAGTATATGTTTACAAGTGGAGATCTTATTGCCAAGTGATATATGTTTACTGGTGTGTGCATTGATTGCACAATGATCCATGAGGTGGCAGGTTAGCCTGCAAGATAGAATAGTGGTTGTATGCCCAACATAGAAAATTTGTGTATAATAGCAAATGCAATTGCCTAGTGGGCAGGAGAATTCATAGATGACATTAGTGCAGTGTATAGTAAGGAACTTTTTTTTTTAAGGCTGGTGGTGATATGGTATTTTAAAAAAATTTTGTACTAAATGATCTTGCACTATTTTTTATAAAATTTTTCTTGTAGTGATTTCTCTTCTGGACATAGTGTGTAAAAATCCAAGCACTTTTGGCTAATCTATTAGCCATAATCAAGGTTTGTTTTTGTTTAACTGAACATTATGTAGATTTTATATACATATATAAGGCTCAAACACTAATATTCCATAGTTATAATTTATTACATTGGAATTGTAATCATGGCCCAATTCATCAGACCTACAAATTCAAAAAGCTTTTTGTCCTGGACATTGAGCTCTACCTGGATTCTATCCTCTTGGAAATTTATATAATTTGTGTGTGTGTATTTAGGCAGCAATCCTTCTTTCATGCACATTTTATTGAATACAACCAACAAGGTGCTTTGATTTAGATTTTTATTCAATTTCTCATGTGATCTAATAATTTTTTTTTCTTTTCAGCTGATAAAGCGTATAAAAACTGCCCAAATGTTCTTTTTATCTGAGTGTTTTCTGCTATACATTTAGCCATTTTCAAGGTTTAAATCTATTAACTCTTAACAGTCAATATATTTACACATGCTGGTTGAATATATAGAACAATAGAAGTAATAATATTCATCAATTATTTATGGTATTTTTACTTTTCACTAGCCTAAAGTCTACCTGAAAACTTTCTTCAAATTAATGTTCTATCTATCTATACATATATATATATATATATATATATATATATATATATATAATAAAGCACAGTGTTCATGTGTCCATCCGTCTGTCCATTTTTTAATCTCGGTGAATCATAAACAACCTGAATTAACAGGTAGTAACTACTGTAGATACAGGTGATTAAAAATTATTTAGATTGTTGGCCTCATTTTTATTGCCATATTCATGATGTTTCAGCTGTTGTATGCACTGGCCTTCTTCGGGTGATTAGAATTTTGAACTGAACCCTTTATTTTGTCCAAGAAAATTGGAAACCTCATTAGAAATGAAAACTGTCGCAAATCCTAATCAAGAACAAGGACCACTTTGCACATAAGATATACAGGCAGTTGTCACAGTGTTATACTAAGCTACCTAACATATATAGTCTCCCCAAAATTCACAAAGATAGTATTCCATTTTTGGCTGCCAAGGCTTTATGAGTTGCTTCCTTGTAGATATAATTGACCCATTGATCAGAAAGTCACCTTGATATGTCCAAAACTCCACCCACTTCATGGAAATAATCAAAGATGCCTCCATCCTATCCAACCAGATTGTGAGTTTGTTTACCAAGGTACTCATGGAGGAGGCACTCTCAGTAGTCAGAGACAGATTGGCCTCTGACTCATCCCTAGAAGAAAGGACCAGTATTCCAATAGATAATTTGATGGAGATGTTGACTTTCTGTACACAAACAACGCACTTCAGAATTGGATCAGACATATATCAACAGGATGAAGGCTTAGCAATGGGCTCACCATTATCATCAGCAATGGTGAATATATACATGGAATACTTTGAGGAAATGGCATTAGAATCCATATCGCTAAAACCAACCCTATGGCTGAGATACGTAGATGACACCTTCATACTCTGACCACAGCGGGAAGAGATCCTGCTGTTACAAGAGCATGGGAATGAGATCATTGATACAGTTCACAATAAAGAGAGAAAACAACAACAAACTTGTATTCCTGGATCTACTAATATTTCATAGAGAGCATGGGTTCAAGATATTCATACACCGCAAGCCAACATTCACTGGACAATACCTCAGCTAACTCCCGTCACCCATAAAGTGTAAAGAAAATGATCATCTGCTGCTTACAACATTGAGCGAAAGTCATAAGTGGCAACCCTGAGATATGAACAAGAAATGCTCAGTATAAGCAGTACCCTATAACATAGCAACTACCCTGGGTACATTGCAGCATCTCTGACAAACTGGTATAGAAGGGTACAAGAAGATAATAACATTCAGAAAACAGCTTCAGTCTGCCTAACCTATGTGAAGGGATTATCCGAAAAAATACAAAAGATCTGTAATCCATATAACATCAGGATGACCTTCAAAAATTGTCCAACACTTTGTAGACATCTCTTCCAAGTAAGACCCCCCCACACACACACACACACAGAGGAGACCATGACTAAGGATTGTGTATGCTATTCTGTGCAGCTGTCATAAGAAATATATAAGAGAAAAAGATATCCTTAAGATAAAACTGCACGAACATCATAAAGCTGTAACACGAGGGGAAATAGAAAAATCAAGCATAGCTGACCACATATGGAAAGAAAAGGGAGATCACCTGTGGGATGAGGTTTAAATAATAAAGAGTATCATTGGAAAATACAAAAACTTAAGGAATCAGCATATATTCTAGGCCACAAAAATCTCCTAAGCCAGCCAAGCATAGAAATGAATACAATATGGGAACCGGTAATACGGAGTGCTAGAGAAAAGCAATAATAAAATCAAGATTACAATATGAGCTCTGGTAAAAAAAAAAATGTTTAGTGAGACATTAAGTTTATAAGTCTCAAAAATTCATACACTGATGTCCCCAAGGACACATGGATAGGTGTTGCTTGGATGCAGTGACTTGACCCAACGAGTTGTAAATTCAATACCTGTATACTTGGAGTGTTGAATTAAATGGAGATAACTAAGACATCTGGAAGAGGCATGGCATGTGGAACTCGAACAATCTACCTCAATGGATGAAATAAAGGGTTAAGTTCGAAATTCCATTCACCTGAATAAGACCGGCGCATACAAAGGCCGAAAAGTCATGAATATGTCAATAAAGATGAGAACAGAAAAATGCAAATAATTACAATACCTCATCTTAGAAATATAGACAGATGTTAAATTTAAATATTGAACAGAGTGAAAGGTTTTATAAAACCAATTCTTTATTAAAGGTTTAAGTTTAATTTTGCTTTTTATTGCAATTGATATTATCTAGTGTTGGAACGCGTCACGAAAAAATAAATGATTTCATCTCTTTTTCTCCTGCTGTTTCCACTTCTGAGACTGAAAAAAAACCGACCTCCTTCTCATTCTAGCCCTTTACATAGAGCTTGGTAACTCACCTATGCAAAACACCAACAAGCCAGCTACCAATCACAGTTTCCGCGCCTGCCCACCTCCACTCACTTTGGGGGTTCAAGTTGACCGACCAACTCATTACACGCCCCCCTGATCTTAAGATCACAAAGCTTCTCAGTTCGAGAGATGGTCGCGTCTGTCTGGTGACTGCGTCCGCATATATACAACTTGCACGCTTGACATATTGGGATAACCACACATGCGCGAACTCGTTTGCTCCGAGGTGGCAGATTTCCAAATTCATCCTGTGTCTCGCTGTCATGATCGCAGAGCGTGCAACTTGGGGCAGGCCTCTTCTGCCGGGCACTCCTTCTAATCGGGATGACAGGATCTTCATTCTCGGATGAACTCTCATCCATTGAGCTACCATCTGCCTCTGGACAGCTAGCCACGTTGACGTCCACAGGTAGAGTAGTGATGTTTGAGGTAGAACTCAGTGGATCCGGCTTTAAATACACCACTCGCACACCATCTTCAGAGTCACTTTCATCATCTAATGACGGTTTTAACCCTACAACTGGCCACAAGTCTTTAACATGACAAGGCACGCCATCAACCCGCACTGACTGCGGGCTGATAATCTCGATAACATGCCCCATTCTAAGCTTGTCCGTACACTTGCTGTGCGGGGTCTTAACCCACACTACGTCACCAATTCTGTATTTAGCTTGCACGTTGCTCGGAGCCATTGCAATGTCAATGCCTCGCAGCCGTAAGTGATAGGCGTGCACCATGTTAGCCGGTGCTGTTGTAGGCGAAACACCGTCTTTAGGCGTCGCATTATATCAATACACTGCTTCGGGGATTGAACATCGCTTGCTTTTTATTATAATTGATATTGTCTAATTAAAACTTAAGCGGGGCACAGTACATTGCTCATGTTTTTTTTTCTTTTTCTGTCACATTTAATGTTCTTTAATATCAAGAGTGACTTTATGTGAAAGGATAATAATGAATGCTGATTTTAAAAGTAAATAAAAATTGTACACAAAATACATGTAAACAAACTACAGAGATTAGTTGCACATTCATGGAAAGATTGTCAAATTAAGGTGTTGAATAAAGATAAAATAATTTTATTATTTCTAAATTCTTATAAATTTTATGTACATAGGATACTAAAGGTAAAAAAAACCAAAGGCTCAAAAGAACCTCTGCAAGAGCTAGGCCTAAAGTCTGCCTGAAAGGCATCTTCTACACTAGTACATATAGAAAAATGTACATATACAAAAAAAAAACATCTTTGATAATGGTTAATAGATTAGCCGAAAGCACTCAGATCTACAGATCATTCAGACAGTTTTTACACACTCTGTCCAAAAAAGAAAATACTTGTACAAATTCATGAAAAATTGAATAAAAAGCTCAATTGCAGTCCCTTGTTAGTTGTCTTCAATGAAACATGTATAAAAGAGGGATTGCTGCTCAAATACACACACACATACACAGTGGGGGAAAACAAATATTCGTACACATTCTTGTAGTTTTCAATTAATGATTTGCAAATTTTAGTTGGTATTTTATTCCATTATTCTTTGCATATGGTCTTCAAATCCGGGATTTTTGTTGGAGCTCTCGATTGGATTTGAATTTTCAAATAACACCACAGATTCTCGATTGGGTTTAAATCTGCGGACTGACTTGGCCATTTCAGGATATTTACATTATTTTCAACAAGGCATTTCTTTGTAGATTTTGTGGTGTGCTTAGGATCATTATCAAAAATTTTAAACCGAAATCATTAAATTTGCTTCCAAAATATTTTGATATGTTGTGGCATTCATTCTACCATCTATTACTGATATGTTGCCAGTAGCATTTGCAGCAAACATCCCCAAACCATGATGCTGCCACCACCAAATATCACTGTTGCAACTGTGTTCTTTTGTCTTGAAGGCACTGCCATCTTTCCTCCATACATGATTACTAGAATTACATCCAAACAACTCAATTTTGCTTTCGTCAGTCCATAATATTCTTTCCTAATACAATTTTTCCTTATCCTTATGTTCACGAGCGAATTTCAACCTGACATCTCAGTGTCTTTTCAATACCAGTGGGATTTTCTGAGGGGAGAGTGACTTTAGATTGTTCCTATGAATTTCATTGCTTATTGTGCATTTAGTGCAACACCTTTATCCACATGGCACAGTGGATAAAAGCATTAATTAGATCCAAAGAGTGTGAGTTCAATACCCGGTTAAGGCAGAGAGGAATTAACAGGAGATAACTGATAACTGACATCCATTAAACATGGAACTAGAACAGTCTACCCCAGTGAGTGAAATAAAAGGTTCAGTTTGACATTCTAACCACCTGAAGAAGGCTGGAGCATACAACAGCCGAAATCTTGTAATAAATATGGCGACCAAGATGATGGCAATAGTCCGAATAATGTAAATAGTGTACATAATACCTCATCTCAGAAATATAGACAGATACTGAATTCTTTACCTCTTGCCATGATAACCTTGTAAGAATATCAATTACAGAATGTTCTGTTTGTATTTTTAGGCTAAAAATAACCACTGATAATGTTATTGACACATTCTAGAATATTCCACTTGAATAATCTAGAGCAAGGGTTCCCAACTTTTTCTATGCCTCCCACACTTAAAAAACTTATAATATGATCTCACACCTCCCCATATATATATATATATATATATATATATATATAGGCACACACACAAAAGTAATATCTCATATGAAACTGAAGAAGGCAATTTTTACTCAATATGAGCAAATTTATTTAAGCTAATTTTTGAATGAATGAAAAGGAAAAAAAAACGTTATAACAAACTTAAATACAAACAAATGGTACAAAAAAATGAAACTTTTCATTCAATGTAAATTTAAATTAAACAGTACAAAAAGAAATTAAGTATTTTATTCAATGTAAGTGTAAATTAAACAATTTCTAAAAACTAAAATCTAACATTAAGAAATTCCCATCAAAGAAATGTAAAATTTAAATCTAATGCCTTTTTTGTTCTTGTTTCTAGGATATGATTTTGTTAAAATGTGGTACTTTATTGCTGATAGCGATCGATCTGCATGTCTACCTGTGGATTCATGCTATTTCTAGATTTTGTCTAAGTACGTGGCTGCAATTGGGATAAGGACACAAGTGCTTTTTCACAAAACAGAGAAACTTGGAAACATTCATTGCTGAACACCAATACTCCTCCAAAGTCTTGCTTTCAAATTGCATTTCAAGAGCACAATTTGTCCGCAAATCAATAAAATCTTCCTTCAGCTCGTCATCATCTGACATATTATCCAAATTGTAAGCATATGGATTAATGCTGCATTCTCCTGAAATCTTCAGCTGCAAAATGTCCATCAAATGAGTTTGACAGCATTTCCAAATGAGCCACAATATTTTCACGCACAGTAGGAATTAGAGATCCATTATCATCCACAATTTCTTCAAGTGATGGAAAATTTGAAAGATTACCTCTTTCCAACCCGTCGACGCCAAAGACGTAACTTTTATTTGAAAGCTTTCAACTTTTTCACAAAATTTCAACATGTATCTTTTCCATGAAGAGAGACACTCAGTTCATTTATACGAATGAAAATGTCAGCCAAATAAGCTAGCATTTGCATTAAATTTTGTGATTCCAATTCACCAACCAGATCATAGGAACGTTCCTCCAGAAAAAACTTTGATTTTTTCCCGCAGTTTGAAGAAGCGGTGAGTTAAAGCTTGCCCTTATGAGAGCCAATGGAAATTCTGTGTGGAAAATCAAGACTTTATGTTATCTTCACAAAACAAAGATGTGGTGGTTCAGAGCACGATCCCTAATCCAGTTGATGATCTTTACACAAATGTTGAGTATTTTCTTCAATCTTGGAGGCAATGTTTTTGCTGCCAAAGCATGATGATAATGATGAAGGAAACAGTGGGTGACTTGCAAGTGCGGAATCTCCCTCTTCATCAGTACAGAAAATCCAGATTTATTCCCTAGCATCACAGGAGCACTATCAGTGCACACAAAACCAATAGTATGGATATCTAAATCATGTTTGGCAAAGAAGTCTTTCACAAACTGATACACATCTTTTCTCTGTGTGGTTGTTTTTAACTATTTACAAAACAGGAAATCTTCTTTTACAATACCATCATTAACATACTTAACATACTTAACATACTTAACATACTTAACATACTTAACATACTTAACCAATGCAATGATTTGATTGCTGTTTGATACATTAGTTGATTCATCCAACTGGAGAGAAATTTTCAAAGAACTCGACCTGACATCTGAGGTAACTTGATCCAAAATATCAAATCACCAATTCAATTGTGAATGACATTATTTGATAGCGGCATTAATTTGAGCTTTTTTTTCTTGCTTCTTGGCCTAGAACAGTTGTTGCCATTTCTAATGTACATGGTTTGATCAGCTCTTCTGCAATTGCATGGAGCTTCTTGGACTTGGCTACTTTATATGCCACTTGATACGAAGCCAGCAGAAGTGATTTGTCAACAAAACAAAACCTAATCTTGGAAGGGTTCCTCTAGATTGAATACGGGCTCTTTTTAGTTTTCAGTGATTCAAAATCATGACCTTCAACACCATCTCCACCTTGTTGTTGTGAAGTTCTTGCAGCTTTGATGGCTTCATATTTGCATTGGAAAACACAGCTTTACAAAATATGCACTGGGGTTTTGGCAACTCATCATTTCCCAAGTGAAACCAAAGCACACATTGTCATCATTTCATTTCTGTTTTTTTTTTTTTTTTTTTTTTTTTTGACACAATGAAAGGTTAAGAAATAGAAATAATAACTAACTTCAATACAATCACTAATCTAATAACCAAGTTCAATATAATAACCATTGTAATAACTAGTATAATAGAATCTGGCACTGCTCAAGTTTGGATTCTAGAGATAATTCTGAACTTAATGAAGTTAAAAAAAAAAAGTAAGAGGCTCACCCGTTATATAGCACCCCCGACTATAAACAGTAGTTGGCAGGAAGCAGCACTATGTATTTTTGGTTGTTAATTTGAATGGTATCCACATTATTACTGTTACACTGGCAAATTTAACAAAAGAGTTGTTTTCTCTTTCACTACTATTAAAATGGTTAAAGGTATCAGCAAAAATAACAAACAAATTTGAATGTTTAACGATTAAAGTTTAAACATTTAAATTTATTTATTTATTATTTTTACTAAATTGCCAAATCTAAGGTTTTGCACCCCCTAAAAGGTGATGTGGCACCCCCAGTGGGTGCAAGCACCCACCCTCCGGTTAGGAACCAGCAATCTAGAGTAATAAAACAATTTCAAAGTTTTAAAATCTGAAATTTGCATTGTACGAATATTTTTTTTTTCTCCTATTAAAAATGGATAAATGGGATTTATTTCTATTAAATCAAAATTTGTTCTGTTTTCTATGTATATTTAGTTATTAGGCATCTGTACAGTTAATTATATGAAAAGTGTGTTTATTCATTAGTTGGGAATACAAAAAATTAAACATTTGTATGTGTACGAATATTTGTTTCCCCACTGTATATGCAGACAAAAACCCCAACACTGTTGGTGTGACCAATAGACAAGTTGCCAAAAGACCTAAAACCTTAGACAAGAAAAAAACCTGAAACAAGGGCCAAAAGGCAAACACCTACCTATGCAGTAAATTAAAGTGGTCAACTTTTTTCATCTTAATTTTGTCAAAACACTCAATACAGGTTTTTCATTCTTCATCCATCAGGAAAAATAAAGAATTAACTGATGAAGAAATTATAAATTTCACTCTTGGAGCCTTGTTTGATGGAAACAGCAACTTTTCATTGCAATAAAAATCTAACCTGATATGATTAAAGAAAATCAAGTCAAAAAGTTCAAATGACAATATTTGATTATTTAAATGATTTACATTCAAAATATTGCCCTCATCTTTGTTGTTCTCACAATGTTTCGACCTTTATAACCTTCAGGCTTCCTCAGGTGTATATCAATCTGGGTAACCTAAAGGGATTTCTGAACTGACCCCTTTATCAAGCTGTTATGGAAATTTACCCACACATGCATGGACTCTCCCAGCTATAAATAGGAGCAGGTACTGTCTTTTTGGGAGGGAAATTTCCAGCAGTCAGCTCTGACAGTCTTTATTTCTGGCCCTAACAAGGCAACAACACAAGCACAGCAGCAGGCAGGTTAGGTTTAAGGCTCCAAGTTTACTACAGCAAATTGTCCTAGCCAAATTGTTGGTTTGTGAATTTAGTGACAATGATTGTGAGTTCAATCCTTGGGTCAGACATTTGCATTCTGGAAATGAGCAAGCAATAACTGAATAATACTAAATAAAAATAAGAACTAGAGATTCCTAAATAGCAGTGGAGCAAGAACAGTCTACCCCTGTAAATAAAGGGCTTAGTTTAGAATTCCGTGTATTGATATTGAGGAAGGCCGGAGGGGCACAACAGCTGAAACATTCATGATGCAGGTTTAATAAATATAAAAAAATAATTTAGCTGAAACATATGAATTCCAAACAGACATCAATGGCAGAGGTCCACAGACAATGCAATAATGATGGTAACAACTCAACGGAGGGGGAAAAAATTGCATCAAATGACGTGCCTATTCAATGTTAGTGCTGCTCAAACCAGTAGCAGATATTGTATTACATGGGGTTCAAAAGCGAATGTAGAATTAATGATACAATGATATTATTTACTGCACTTTGCACAAGCTTGAGAACATCAACATTGGACCATGGAAATTTGGCATCATGTCAGCTGAGTCAATTTCCTAGTCTGGGTTCTTTTAGGAAGATATATATAATAAATGTGAATGTCAGTGTGTCACACTTTTTCAAATTTATTCCTAAAGGCTCTAACCCAACATATCATACCATTTTGGATCCAGGCAGACTGTGACCAACTTAAAAACGTTCTGGGTTGGATGAGGACCCACAATCCTGAAATTTAGAATTCCCAAGTTTTCTTTATTCTGATTGTTATCAGCAATTTTTGTATGTGATTTTTTTGTGACAAATTCTTTTGTACGATAATATTAAAGTTGGAAATAAATTTGGGAAAAATCGAAATTAATTGCTAAACCATTGAAAGACATCCATGAAATAGAAATAATTGTATGTAAAGTAAGGATCTACATACTTCAAATTGTCTTGATACTTCCTTGGCACTTGTGCTTTGACCCTGTTGCTGGGAGGTATCATGGCTATGACTAGCTTGGACCGGCTCAGGTCTGGTCCAGCTATGACAAGCCAAGACCACTCGGGTCCCCACGTTAAAAACTGACCTTGTGTCACAAACTGACTCGGTGAGGGGGGGGGGTCAAGTAAATATCTACTTCAAATTGTTTTTAAATTAACTATCGGCAGAATTATCGTTGAACTTTTAAAAGGTAAGCTTAAATATTAATCCAATACTTAAATGCAGTGATCAATTTTGAGTTCTTCAGTAGTTTATTGTTGCCTATTGCATCTACTCTTCCCTACCTGTTGTGATGAAGGTCCAACCAAAAGCCCTCCACAGCAGCTAGCTTAAATGCAGCTCGATAGGGTAGCTTTGAAGGTAGTGTTTATATATATATATATATATATATATATATATATATATAAATTACTTTAAATGTTATTTTCAGTGGGTACACATATTTGAGAGTACCCCAGTTTCTTTTTTAATTTTTATAACTAGCCCAGTTTGGGAAGTTTTACTAAAGATTTTTGCCTCCAACAGGAACTGAACCTGTATCTCCTTTTACATGTTCAGAGTTCCTGTCAGAGTCAGTCTTTATTAAAACCTGCACCATTTTGTTTGACATTACTTACCATACAAAATTAATAAATATGAGACAATTAAAAACAATGAGAAAAATTAAAGCAATAAAAACTGGGCCAAGTTAAATATCTAGATACATTGGGCGTCAAAAATTTTAATTGTTTTAATGAAAATTGCAACCATCATTTGTTGTATTTCCAGCTCACCTTTTAATGCATCAATATTAAGTCTTTCCATCTTGTCTCTTAGTATTTTGATATATATATATCATAAAGAAACAATTTATACAAAGAATTAAATAGCAATGTTAATGTGATTAAAGGTGAAATCACTTCGCTAACAAGACTTAATGAGACATTAACTTAGTATCAATTTCTTGAATAATAAGATCCTTGTGTTCGAGTAGATGTCAGATGGAAGACACATGCCAAGTATTGACAATTTCAAATTGTCATCTTCACGGCACAATTTTCCCATACATAGGCAAACACTAAGACAAATATGAGTAGGCTAAAAGATGCTTTTTTAAATTATATTCTTCTGTCAATAAATATAAGTTTTCGAGCATGCAGTGTCGCGACACTAGAATTCTTGTTCAAATTTTGTTTGACATCTGACAACTCAAAATATAAGGATAGCAAGTTAATACCTCATTAAGTCCTGTTAGTGAAGTGATTTCGTCATTAATCACATTAACATTGTTTTAACATTTAATTCTTTGTATAAATTGTTTCTTTGATATAAAGTATAAGCTGTACACCTTTTTAGGCAGCATGTTTGGTTGAATAATCTAGTCATATTATGTTTATTTTATTTTAATCCTCTCAAATTCACAGATCATTTTTTTGGTGCTATTACAAAACTGAGTAAGAAAGATGCCATAGTTTTTGTTATTTGGTATCAGGGTGGGAGATATATAGGGGTGGGGGTATCGTGCATAAAGGCAATATTAGGCGAAGCTTGATCAGTGATAACCTTTGTGGCCAAGTTGATTAAAAGCACATCAGATCTCACAATGGTTCATCCTGTAAAGGAGGAGGATACAGGTTCAAATCCTGCTGGAGGACAAATCTTTTCTTTAAAAAGATTTCTCAAATATTCAAGCCAGTAGATGAAAATAAAGTTACCGTTTAAGAAATAAAATAAAAAATAAATGCATCATCTACTCAAATATATGGCTTTTATTTTTCAAAGCAAGCAATCTAGTATCTCTTTGTAGTCAATGTTTTTTATTTTTTTAGTTAAGAGTCATAAGAAACAGCTTTAGAATATTGTTTGCATCTTAACAGTAATGTTTTTAAAAGATAATGAAAACTACAAGACGGATATTTTTTAACTTCTTTATTAAAAAAAAAAAAAAAAAAAAAACTTTATTTACAATATTACTAAATATACATGCAGAAAAAAAAAAAAAAAAAAAAAAGGTGGATTTTGTCATTTTATTTATATTTGAGTGATGATAAAATGATGTCTTCCTTAATAAGAAGAAGAAAAAAAAAAAAACAACAAAAACAAAACAAACACACACACAACCAGTTATTATGAGTTTGGTTTCGCTGCACAATTCTTTGTGGTTCATAACAATTGATGTAGGAAAAAAAAAAACCCTTTTTGAAACAACACACATCTTAAAAAAATGAATTGATTTTTCTTTTTTTCTATAAAATGTACAAAAGAGAAATTTGATTTCCAACAATTAAATTTAATAAGCATTCAAAGATTTAGAAAAAAAAAAAAAAATTGTCTCCTTTCCTCCTGGCATTGTAGATTTTTTTTCAGGTAAAGCAAATTGCATTTTAAGTTTTCTATAAAAATCCTTTGTTTTGTTTTGATATTTAAAAGAAATGAAATTTGCTTTGTGTATGACGCAGATAAGGTCGACAACTTTATTTTTGGCTGACACTTGTTTGGAAAAGAAGAAGAAGAAGAAGAAGAATGGTTCTAAGAAGAAAGAGATGTAAATAAAATTTAGAAAAATGAAAATAAAACTAAGACACAGATGGAAGAAAATCAATAAAAAAGTGGGGTGGGGGAGTGGAAATCAAATCAGAGTGGACTTTGTTAAAATGTGTGTGTATATATATATATATATATATATATATATTTTTAGAGAGAGTGAGGAATATGAATCCTAACTTTTCCCAAAATTACCAAAAGTGAAAGACATTCAAGATATTTACTAAGAGGACTTATGGTTCAGCACAGACATATTTGGAGACTAAAATCACTATGAATAGCCTGTGAGACCTGCTCACTGCCAGAAGTTTTAGAATTGGTGCTGATGGAAGATGGTTAATGATTATTTGATTGAATCAAGATCCCCACAAATATGAATTGAAACAAATATAATACAAGCATTAATGTCACATTAAAGCAATCATATTCAATTTCTTTTTAAGTGATAAAATAAAATCCATCTTAAATCTGCTGATGAGGACGTTTAAAAAAAAAAAAAAAAAATGTTCCAGAGAAATATTTCATTTAGGATCTTGAAATAAAATAAAATAAACAGGTTGCTTAAAAGATGACCATTCCAGCAGACAATGAAAATACATAAGTATCAAAAACCCTGCATGGGGCCAACAGGGTCACTGGAAAAAGTTGCAAAGATATTGGACCAATTAGAGATCAAAAAGGAAAAATTTAGACTGGATAGAATATGGCCCCAACTGGTCAAGTTAATGGGAACACTGGATATTTGAAATTTGCTACCACTTATCTCCAATAATTGTTAACAGCTTCATTTAATTGATGATGATGACGACAACAGGAACTGGATATTTGCTTGTGTCACTAAATCAAGGACGTGATTAAGAAAAAAATGGTTAAATGAAAAGATTTTTATAATTAGTGGATAGTAAGGCATCTGTAGGTGACAAAATGAAAATGAAACAGATTTTATTCCGAGCCTCTTTTACAAAGTCTAAACATTTTGTGTAAGTCAATAAAAATAAAGAGTTTTTGAAAATGAAATTTTTGTTTTTACCAAAATTTAAAAAAATAATTTCGGAATAGATTGCGTTATTCTTTTCTCAACTCATTTGATTCAAACATTTTTTTAGTTCAAGACAGTTACTGAAAATTTTCATACTAAGCAGTTGGACAAATAATTATTTTAAAAGATGGGATAGTTTATTAAGGAAGGGAAAGAAAAAAAAAAAAAAAGTCAAGGATAATATGATCTATGAATTCAAAGGCAAAAACTGAGCAGAAGTCTTTGAAAACATTAAATGAAAGTCCCATTGAAAGCGTTTACACATTGTAATAGGAACAAAAAGAGAATTCAGATTTCTGTATTATTTGATCTTTTTATTTTAAACAGTTGTTTTAAGAATAGCTTAAAGTAAAACCTTGCAATGGTTGAAATGAAAATTATTTAAGCTGGTTTTTCTTTTAATAATATCAGATAACAACTTTTGAAAAAATATTTGAAATATACAAAAGTCATTCCAGTCTATACAAGGAAAAAAAAAATCATATTTGTTAATATTTACATATATACATATTTCTTGCCATGGTGAGAATCTTTCATCTTTTATAAGAAAGAGTAAATTTTCTTTTATCCAATTGATAGAGATCATTTTTATGTTAAAAGTCTTTTAAAAATACTTCAAATCCTGATCTTGCAGAAGAAAATGATATTGCTTAAAAGTTGATGTTTCAAAACTTGTGTAAAGATTTGAAAAGAAACGAATGAAGCCTTGAATTCTTCAAAAACGTTGTCACTGATTTAACTTATTGCTTTATCTTTTACCAAAATTGCCAGATATTTTTATCTTCTATCTAAATAAAACGGCAAATTCTGTCTGTCCCTCCATGTGTCTGAAACTCCTCTAAACTCATGCCATACTTGATCTACATATACATTTTTGGAATCAGGATGATCTGGGAATTGAACAATCTGACCTTCATCTGGTGCTTAAGCATCCAGTATTGGGATTCATGTCCAGATGAGGACAAAACAGTTAAAAATTCAAATTTTTAAAATAACTGAAAAAAAAATTACTGACTTTAGAAGTTTTTAGTTTATATAGAGTTAAAGTAACAAAAAATTTGTGAATTTTTTAAATTTGTTTTCATTTTTTCTTTAAAACTTTGTGAATTGAGAAAATCAATTTTATTTCTTCAAAATGCCAAGGAAATAGAGTTAAAGTTGAGAGGTTTCAAAGTTCCACAGAATTTGTAATTTGAACTCAATTTTTGGCCTGAATTGGAATTTTGGCCCAAATCATACTTTTGGTCTGAATTGGACTTATAGCTTGAATTAGTGAGGTTTTGAAGTGCCATGGAATGAATTGAGGAATTCAAAGTTATTTCTTCATAATCATCATTGGTTGTTTTCTAAGCTGGACCAGAGGTCCTTTTAGGATGGAGGCCCAATTAGCCATCTGCAGGAGCTCACTTAAAATATCCAGATAGAGTGTGGCTCTTAGGCTAGTTTTATATATATATATATATATAACCTAAAATAACACATTTGTGTTCAATGGTTTAGATCCTTAGGTTGTTGGGTTTAGATGAAATAAAAAACAAACAATGTGAAAAGTGTTTTACTGTATTTGTAGTAGAAACAGGCAGTTGTAAGGAAAGAGAAGAGGAAGACCTGACATAGGCTACACGTTTGTTTTAATAAAACAAAGAAAATAATCAAAAGAAGTAAAATACTATTGGCCCACTGTATCCATCAATTTACAAAAACCTAATAATCTTGGTAAGTAAAAAAATAATACAATAAGTAAAATTCAAATATTTTTGTGGCAAAAAAGCAAAAATAGATCTCCAAAATATAATCTATTAACATAATTTTTATATTTATACATATTTTACATACACAAACAACAATTACAAAACTGAGGCTGTGTATATAAATATGTTAGTGTTCAGATGGAAACTTCTTGCAAAGAAAATAAAATAAAAAAAGATTTATATTCTACAAAGCCTTCTTTAACTTAAAAAAAAAAAAAATTAATTAAAAACCTGAAGTAATTATCAAATGAGTAGTTCACAGCAGAAATTAATTTAAAATATGCAGAAACTCATTAAAAATACAGATCAGGTTTGCAGCAATTTCATAAAGCCATTAAACATTTTTTAAAACCACTTTTGCTTTTTCATCAATTAACTTTTCACAAGATAATAATTTCATCAAAATTGAAAACGTTCTTTAGTTTCAATAACGTCCTGTTGTGTACATGCATGTGCATAAATGTAAAAGATGAACACACACACGCACACACAGAGAATAACAATTAAGTTTGCCATTAAAAAAATAAAGAACAAAAAATCTTTCACTGTATTTGCAGGTCAGGTATGGTGGACAATTTGTAGAACATTGAAAGACAAAGTTTTAAAAAAAAAAAAAACAAAGAGAAGGAAAAGTCGATGCATCAGATTGCATGTCAGGAAAATTATTTCAAATATTTTTTGAGAAGCTCTCCTTATTAGGCTCAGAACCAGAAATGATATCTTGTAAGATGGGCAGCAGAAAACCATGCCTACACAAGACCCACTGGGTATGGCTAGGTGTGTGTAGAAGACTATTAATACTGTAGTGAGTTCAATGAAACTGCATTTATTTATGCTATATTAAAGCTAAACTTGGAAAATATCAACAAAGAGAAGTGAACAACACAATTAAATATTTTCTTCATAACTTTTTATGATTCTTTTATCATCATTATATATATATATATATATATATATATATATATATAATCATTATATAATGATTGGGTTTTATTTTCTCTCTTAATGAAAAGCCAACACTCATTATGTTGCACTAATATTAAACCATTATCCAACATGGTGGGGAAGAAAATTACTTAGTAACAGAGAAATGAAGAAGCAACTAAGATGAAGACTAATTTGATGGGTGGGTGGGGGTCCTGGCTACCAAGGCTATTGTCAGAGTATCTAACAACAACGGGGTGGATTGGTTGACCATTCTGCTGATGGCGTGAATAGATGTGGGACATTTTTCATATTTTCTATTCTTTACTTCTCTTCTGGTTATCCAAGCTCGCAAAGAAGAAATTACATACTATTTTTCCACATGGAACATGATGCAACTCATTTCCAATAGACATACATCTAAATTATGCCATATGACATATTTACATAAAATTCACGTGTATATCGAATATATTGTATGCATTATACAGTTAACACTCTCTTTTTCAACACACTGCATGATAAGCATAGCAAAAGAGAGAGGGTTGACGATATTTTATAAATTGCATACACCTATTTATATTCCATAATACAATAAGCGTTATTTTTTTTTTAGAGAATAGACGTATTTGAGTTGCTATCCGTTTTTTCTTCTTAAAACAGTGAACTTAAAAACAACTGGCCTAGATTGAGATGACCTACTTTTGATGGGATAGAAACTCAAATATGTGTCCCCCCCCACTAAGAAATAATGTTTGATAAAAAAATCCATTCAAAAATTACTTTTTGATATATACAGTGTATTTGAAATGTAATTGATTGTTAGAAAACTTTATAAATATACATCCCACTATATGTTTAAATTTATATTGCCATAAATAAATTTATAAAATATAAAATAAAAAATAAGTTTGTGAGACGCTTTTAGTATCTCACATTAAGTATTTTTACACACAGACATTTGTTAGAGTTTCATTTTGTTAAAAATGTCTGTAAAGAATGTTTGTTTTTTTTTTTTGTGAAAAGATCACTTTTATACTTTGAAATTGTTTCTGTTTTCTTTATCCTTTTCTGTCTGTAAGCAAGATTTCAAGAGATTTCATCATATGATGGTGGTGGCAAAGAATAGTCTATGGGAGTAGGTGCAGTTGCTGGAGATGTTTTGTCTTCATTATCTTCATCCTCATCTTCAGGTATACCATAACGCCATTCCTTGTACTCCATGTGGACAATTGGTAATAAAAACAAAGCAGTAATTCCACACTGGAAAAGAAAAATTTGATGCAAAAACTTTCAGTGCTGACAAGAATAAAGGTGCTTTAGCATAAAGAAGTGCTTCCCAAATTTCTTTTTCTCTGGGCTGCATTTTCAGAATTAAAATTTGCTCGCACCTCAAATTTTATATGATAAAAAGTACATTTAAAAATAAAAAAAAGAGAGAGACGGTTAAAGGGGGATAACTGCAGATTCGAAGTCAGAACATTATCATTGATAACTCTCTCCTCCAATTTGCAGAACCTTGTTACTATATTCTTAATACTTGATATAATGCAAAAATATCACAATGATAAAAGCGATCAATAATTATTTAAAACTATTGATGATGGGATTCATGAATGCAATTACAAGTAATCCATAATAATATTTTAAATTTTGAAATCATATTTATTTTTGGCATATGAATTTTTTCAAACTGTTTCTAAATCTTCAATTGTCTTTCAATCGTTCCGCCCCACCTACTATCCTTTTCTGCTGCACTATTCAGGAACCACTGACATAAACATTAATACAGAGAAAAACACCAGTATATAAACTCAATCATTCTCAAATCTTAAGGAGTTATTTATGACTGTAGTGAGGATACATTCACCTCCAGTAATTTTTGCATGTAGATTGCAATTATTTGATTTCAAGTTGGTGTTATGAAAAGAAATTTAAAAAATGTTTAAAAGATACGTACAGTTATAATAAACATCTGAAACACCCATTTCCATCCATAGCCGACTTCAATGTAAGGAAGGCCCACCTGAAATAACAAAATCAATAAGAAATAAGGGTTTAAAAAAAATAAATAAAAAACAAAAAAAATAACAGAACAACAAGTGATAAACACATTACTTAATTAAATTAGCCAGGATCAATTCAAAGATTTAAAAAAAAAAAAAAAAAAAAAAAAAATCAGTGACTTCCTTTCTGGTCTATTTTTCAAGCCAAGAAAAAAAAAAAAAAAAAAAAAAAAAGTTATTTTCATCATTTTTTTCCCCCCAATTTGCAATTTACTGAGATGTAATGAGTTGAGGTTGCAATTTAACAAATTCTGACAACACATCAAATAAGGGCATTGCCTGATGTCCATAGTTAGAGGAAACAACATAAAAACTCATTTTGTTCAAAAGATATGAAGAAAGTTCTCCATTCCACTTTGGAAAACCTTCCAAGATTTCTGCTCAAACAGATATCACCTGAAAAGTCTAGAATTCCTTTCAAATCTTGCCAGGAACGGGTTTTACAAGAATTACATTGTCAACTCCTGGGCAAATTTTTCCTTCTCCCCAGCAAAAAATCACAAGAAACAAACAAACCTGCTTAAATTATGATTGAAATATTAGTTTTATTTTTGTGAATAATTGTCAGCCTTTCCTTAAATTGTGTCTTGGCTTTTGACAGTAGAATAATAATTAAGACCAATTATAATATTTTTAACTCACTGTGTTTCTAGTTAGTCAGTAAAAGTTGCACTTAGGTAATGAAGGAAAAATACACAAGTGAATATCAAAAAGTCAGTTTGAATTAATTTATTTATCTCTATGATTTAGAGGCTACAATTGACTGTCATCTAAACTTATTTTTATTGCTTGCATATCAACCTACAGATTTAGTTGACTATGCTTTTATCTACATTCCTGTCTTACTGATAAGTGTAACAGCATTAATGAGAAGAATATAGTTTTCAAGAGTTTTTCCTATAAAAAAAACAAAAAACATGTTCATCTCCTCTTCCTCACACACTAAATGGTTTATCTTCCCTACTCCTCTCTCCTATACACAAAATAGTTTCTCGTTTCCCTTTCTATGAGTCGCAAAATACAGAGTTTCTTGTCTGTAAACTTTTATTGTTGACAACATTGGCTGGAATTATGCAAAAGATGTTAATTAACTGAGTTAATAGCATGTTGTTCATTGTAGGACTGTGCAGGTCTTAAAGTCTCCAGATCCAACTATCAAATGTAGCCATGCCATTGTTTAGATAAAAACAAGCAAGGTATTTAAGTACCATATTTCATACTGATCTCTAAAATCGAATGATTATTCTTAATTTTGCGCATGTGTGTCGTTTGTTTGCGATTTTGTTGATTACACAGCATAGTAGGGTCAGTTGGGCACCATCTGTGAGAAAAAGAGCACCATGATGTAATTCACTCTGCAAGAACTTTGGAAACTTTGCTGTACTGCTTGGCATTCGCACTGGAAACTCCAATAAAAACATTTCAGAATGTTTGGGTGTCAATCTGAGGGCAGTGCAGAGGATTCCGAAAGGGTTGGAGGAGTCTAATGGTGATTACAAAGGTGTTTGGAGTGATCAATAATGAGGGTGATGTTATACCTCCACAGGGCTTTAGACTTAACACAAAGACCTACATCAAGTGCCTCGAGGAGGTAGTGCTACCCTGGGTCAAGAGGGTGGCTGCTGGATGATCTTATAGCTGGCAACAGGACTCTGCATCATGCCACACAAGCAGGAGAACCCTGTCATGGCTGTCAGACAATTTCTGCGACCACATCACCCTTCACATTTGGCCACCTAACTCCCCAGACTGCAACACCACTGATTATTATGTGTGGGGCACAGTTGAGCGAGAGACCAACTCTTGTAACACCAAAGCTGAACTGAAAACAAGGATTATGACAGCATTCACCAACATAAACAAGGAGATCGTCCAGAAAAGTTGCAGGAGATTTCAAAGTAGTCTTGAAGCTGTGGTAGAAGTCAATGGTGATTTTATTGAATAAATTTACTCTTTAGTATTTAAAGATATTTTTTCATAATTTTGATAAATATATCTGTTAAAATGAGATGTCAGTGTTATTTTCATTTTTGTGTAACAATTTATCTGACAATTTATATGACAATTTATCTGACAATTTATCCATCATCCACTGTATTTGGAGTGCTTAATGATTTACCAAAGAAACTTTGCCAAATTTGTTGAATGCTATTCAGAATATGACTATTTTTCAGTTTGGGGAAATTGATTCTTTAGTGAAACGAACTGACTGTCCCTGTATCAATTAACTCCCTAACTCTTGATTGAAATATTCAGGAGTTACTTCCTGCTGTAGATTGTATTTTCCCTTGGAGTTAACTGAAATTGTTTATTACTGTTATTTGAATCATATAATTGCTAATACACTCCAGAAATTTACTTCAGAATTGATCTTTGATAAGATCTAAAACTGATCTCTTCTCTCTATCCATTCATCTATATTTATAATAAGGAAAGGGTAAAGATATTTTTTTTGTAATGGTGAACATAAATTCATTATTTGCTATATACAACAGCAACAACAACCACCTGAGATAAGAATTAAATTTACTTTTGTTACATGATAGATTAATTATTTTGGAAGAATAACTTACTTGACCAACAGCTGCTCCAAAACTTCCTGTGCCATCAATGATGCCAGTGACGGTTGCCAAAGCTTTCTTGTTTTTTTTTAACTTCCTTTGTTGACCTTTAAAAAGCGAAAATAATTTTCAATTATGTAAAAATCAATAGATCCAATCTGGGATCTGTGGAAAAATATTTATACACACAAGAAGATGATTTGTAAATGTTTAAATTATTAACTTTATGGCACATTGACAGCTACATAATGGTCATATAGTATTAAATTCTTTTTAAGTAGATTCTTGTTGTCATTAATTCAAGCTTCAAACTTCATGACATATTGATGGTTATATAAAGGTCATAAGTGTCAAAATATTTCAAAATGAATTCTTATCTAACCACTTATTTAAGGTTTCCTATGATGGCGAGAAAACATTCCATTATATTTCTTAAGTCGTAATGATAATTTCAAATAATATGGAAATGGAAGCTGTGGAGAGCCATGATCACTTGCATCCTGAAGGGACATGTGATTTATTAAAAAGAAAGTGTTAGTCCAGAAGAGAATGTTAGAAAATTACAGTTGAGATTAACATACCATATTGGCATAAACAGTTGCTTCAGGAAATGTTAAGAGAATCAAATATTTACGTGATTTCCTCATCCAGAACAGACAAATAAAGCTTTTCTTTTTATTAAAAGGATAATTTTAATTAATTAGCAGAGATTTGGATTACAAAGCATTTAAGGTAATTTAAATAATTGCATATACGAAAGTATTAAAGAACTACACAAAATCAGATTTTATGATGCAATTCATGTTTTCAAGAATTGTGTGTGTGTGTATATATATATATATATATATATATATATATATATATATATATACCTGATGATCCATGTAGGTGAAACCTAGGTAGGTTTACCTGGCATAGTTAGATTTGCTCTACTTAGTGTATTGAGCACTTAGTTATTTTTGCTTTACTCGTTTTGGAGGGTTTTTTTCTTTGGACACTGAGCTTGAATTCTGCATGATTGTTTTCGCCTGAATTACATGTTCTTAGTTCTTACTTTTTTTTATCCCTTATTTTTCCTTGGGCATTGGTTTGTTCATTTACAAGCCAAAATAACTAAGGTTTTTCCAGACGAGAATAATTATATAATTATGTGTGTGTGTGTGTGTGTGTGTGTGTGTGTGTGAAGAAATATCGTTTTAAAGTGTATATTTATGGAACCTTGAAGTAAACACTCAGTGTTGACTTCAATGTTTACTCTTTTTATATATATATATATATATATATATAAAAAAGATTTAAAAAGAATATTTTTAAAATAGAGAATTAATATTAAAATATTAAAAAGATTAAAAAATATATCAATTTTATCCCAACATTGATGTTTCTTCTTTTTTTTTTTTTTTTTTTTAAATTGAAAAAAAGATTGCAAATACCAATTAAATGCACAACCCCTGAAGACTGGAAATTTAACCAAGAAACATTGATGTCGGGAAAAATTGATATTTAAAAGTTAAGTAATCTTTTCATATAATATTATATACAGTTTTTTTTTTTTTTTTTTTTTTGCAGTACGTTTCACCTTGATATCACCTCAGATGTTTAGAATTCCTTCCAGGTTTTGCCAGGAACAGGTTTTACAAGAATTACATTGTCAAGTCCTGGGGAAATTATTCTTTCTCCCCAGCAAAAATCACAAGAAACAAACAAACCTTTCAGTGGCCCACTCGAGTTAGAGGATTACATTAAAGGGTAATTTATATGGATAGGAGGGAGAAGATAATGGTTGATTCTAGTTAGGATTGTAGTGATCAGGGAAACATCCTCTTGGGAGTCCGTTTAAGAGGGCAGTGGTTTGCGGGAAGAAGCTGCTGTTCTCACTGATGAAATACAGAGGCAATGTCAGTGATATATGTTATGTAAGGCGAATCCTAGCCATTAAGGTCAGATCTGGTGTAACCAGGATATGCAGTTCATCTGAGCACTTTCCATGGTAGTAGTGATAGAGCAGTGAGAGATAATGCCACACCCTGCATGTCAGAGAGAGGTTGGTGTGTGGAAAATAATTCTTCTCAGTATCAGTATCAGAACACACTTTTAATATATATATATATATATATATATATATATATATATATATATCTCCAAATGTGAGGTAGCTTAGTACCAATGTACAGACAAAAAAAAAAGTGCTCAATACAGTGAAGAGCTTGATAATAATAATACTTACTGATAATTATAACAAAAAAATGTTACAAACCACTACATAAATGCAATCATGTTTCAACACTGTGTGTCTCCTCAGGCGGTGATCTGAATAGACATACACAGTGCTGAAACATGATTGCATTTATGTAGCGGTTTATTATTTAAATGTTTTTTTTTTTAATCCAACATTATTTAAAATTTTTTTTTAAACATTTCACCCCAAGTGAGGCGGGAGTGCCACTAGTACACAATGGGTTACAGAGAATGAATGTAAGAGTAAAGACGAGTGTTTGAGGAAAGAACAAAGAGAAGGATGGGGATCAAGATCAAGACATCAGATGTCGATTGACATTACGCTTAAATTTTTGAAGATTATAGCTATCAGGGAAGCAAGTAAGAAGAAGGGAGTTCCACTGTTGGGAAGTGCAAGAGAAGAAGCTGTTGGAGTAGAAGTGGCAGTTACATTTAACATTTTCAACAGTAAAGTGGTGGGACTGAGATGCCAACCTAGTAGCATGCTTAGTGCAGTCGGGGCACCAATGAAAATAGCTTGTCAGAGCAGATGCCATGAAAATATTTATAGAAAACACAGAGGGAAGCTACATTATGTCAATGAGAAAGTGATTGGAGTCAAGACCCTAAGTCAGGACCAATCAAATTTCATATCTGTCTTTGGATTTTTTGTCAAGAATGTAGAGATCAACAGCAGGGACACCAGACCATATATGGCAACAGTATTCCATGCATGGATGAATGGTAGATTTGTAGATTACTATTAATGTTATTTTTAGTGGGTAAACATTTTGAGTTGCAACCTCTGTTTATTTTCTTAACCCTAGAACATTAACCATGGGTATATAGTACCCAGTGCAAATTTCCTTTTTTTTTTTAATTACAATTTTCAGTACCTGATTTTTTTACCTAAATAATATGTTTCTCAGTTCCTATTAATGTTAACTCAAAGTACAAAGTTTGAAGTGACTGCTTGTAAAATATTTCGAATAAAGATTTATATTTAATAGTTTTTTTTGATATTTTCAAAATCGGGTATGATATAGCCAGGGTTAGTAGTGGTGTAACTTTAATTGAGGGTTAGTGTTCTAGGGTTGAGCAGCAAAATTAATAAAAGTTGGCCTTCATAAGACTTCTTCATCTTGGTTGATTGTTATTAATTTCACTGTTAACGAGAATAAAAAAGGTAGGCACAGCGATTCAAACACACACATGGACCCACTAAGAATGACATTTACAGTAATACGAAACGCATAGAAACACGGGTACGTCATGAAGGAGATTAAAAATAAATAAAACATTCTGATGAATATGTTAGATAACATACACATACAAGAAAAATAACATACCCAAATCAGCAGAGATGGCAGAACTGATTAAGTTTGAAGCTCCTCCAATAAAAAATCCTCCCACTGTGAGGAGAACAATTATCAACCATGTGTGGGGATGTGAAATAACTATATAAAAAGAGAGAAAAAAAAATTGTATTTTTTTTTTTTAGAGTAAGACAAGGTAAGAATTATTGCAATTACTGTATTCAGTTAATAATCAATTGTAGATAAGGTATGGATATTTGAAAGGAAAATAAAAAAAAGAGATCAAACAAATCAAAAGTACATGAATGACGACAAATTTATCAATTATGCATGAAAGATAAAAATTACTGCTTTAGTCAAAATGCTAAAAAAAAAATCTCAAGGACACATGGCCCTATGGATAAAGACGTTGGTTAGATCCAGTGACTAGACCCAAAGAGTTCCGAGTTCAATACCAGGCCACAGCAGTGGTGAACCAAAACTTGGAGAGTTGAGTTTAAGAGAAATAACTGAGACATCTGAAAGAGGCCTGGCCTGTGGAACTAGAACAATCTACCTCAGTGGGCGAAATAAAGGGTTCAGTTTGAAATTCCAATCACCTGAAGATGGCTGGAGCATACAACAGCCGAAATGTTGTGAATATGGCAATGGGGATAACAGTCTGAATAATGTAAATAATAAAACAAAAAACAAAAAAACTAATAGATCAACATATTACTTATATATTTTAATATCTAACTTTTGATTTTCTTAAATATGCTCTTTTAACCGATGACTATTATGGAGATTGTTAATGCATGGCAAGTACTATTAAATAATTATTAAATATAGTTTAGTCTGGCATAAGGACAATAGCAGAGCACTCAGAGAGGATTAACCTTACTATGGCCTATGCTAACCATTCTTCTGAGAAATTAAAAAAAAGAAAATCAATACTGAAAAAATATTTCAGTTTTGCGTTTTTTTTAGACATTGCCCTTTCTTTTTTTACTTTACTCTCTCACTTCTTTCTCTCTCTCCCTTTCTCACACTTTTAAAAACTTAGCTATTTCTTTCTATTTTCGCCTCTCTCTCCTTGTAGCCCCTTACAACAACCTAATTTAACAACCCTCTGCTTTTAGTGGCTCTTAGGCCTTTGCATTGGGAGACCAATATTAAATAAAAAAGTGTGTGTTTAAAAGAATATGTCATGTCCTTATAATGTCATCAGTACGATTTCACCCAAACAGGAAAGTCACTTGAAATCAATAAGCCAAGTTGAAAATTGTAAAAATTGATGGACTTTGTTTAAAGCCTCAATATAAATTTAAAACAAATCTAGGTTATGTCAAGACAGTGGAAACACATGTGTTGTTTTGGGTGGTTAAAAAGAGGCAACAAATAAAATGAGCATGTATCGCATATTAGCTTATTTTGTTTACTATAAAACATTGAAAATAAATGTTAAACCTGATTTCAGTTCTTTTATTTTAATCTAAATATAACCCCTCATATCCGGACTTTGTAACCAATTCCTCATATCCAGAAGGCCTTCTTAGTCTGGTTGTCAATTTTGCCATCTCAAGTTCAATTGGTTTAAATCTTTTTCAAAGTCATCAAAAAAGTACAAAATTTTATTTACAAAAGTCAAGCCATGTGCCTTATATTATTTGTAAAATACAAAACCGTATAAAATGAAGGAAATCAGTTTCCCCATTGGTAGCAATAGATTTTTTGTAACTCTTCAATTCTTAACTTCTTGTTTTACCTCTGACCCCACCACACAATTTTTAAAGCTGTGTATACCCCCACTACACAATTATCAGTCCAGCATTGTATTGTGATCTATAGGAACCTAAATCACAATACAAAATGTAACCTTTAACAAATCCTGGACCAACCTTTCCCTGTTGCTACAATCACTTCTACATTCTCTACCCAAACTTTGCAATTTCACATTTAAAGCTATCTGCTGCTACTAAAATATGTTATATTGTTATATGTACTAGAGTCAGAATAATGTTTTGGCCAAGTAACCTTCAGGCATCTGTTCTGAAATGCCATACACTTTCTTGTTCATACCCATTACATTTGTTTAGTCTCTGTGCTAAACACATGACCTTTCATGTACCCAATAAACTTCACTGACCCCTTAATGTCTCAGGTCTTGCCTCTGGAATCATGAATTCATCACTTGTTCTGTATCACTCACACAAGGTATTAATGTCTGTGCTTGGTCTACTGATCAAGTTATCAGTGCAGATTCTTTCTATCTTATTTTCCAACAGTTTATCCAATTGCCACTGATTACTTTCATTAGGTAGAAACACTAACTGGTCATAATCTATAAACTTTATTGCATTAACCCAGATTTAATTCTCATGTAAATTAATTCAAGATAATTTTTAAAAATATTTTCTTAACTGATTCTTTGCAATCTTATTTCAGTCAAATTTTAATTATTCTATTCAAGCACATTCAGTCTCAGAAAAAACTCTTTGTTCAAAACTCCAAAGTTTAAATGGGTATGACGATAAACTACATCCAGCAGTAAGGCCACTGATCAGGAGATTGGAGGTCTTGAGGATCATGGAACGACCACTTAATTGCAGTTGTTCCTAGGTCCATCCTGACCTGGGGTAGTAGCACCTGTTAGGGTTCCAGCTATGGGTAAATAGTGAATCCCCAAACAAAAGCAAAACACTATGAAAGGATAAAAATAATATCAATACATTTTTTCTATAAAAAAAAAAAAAAAAAAAAATAACCAATAATATCTATTTATATAGTAAAATGACCAAAAATACATTTTATTTGTAGTTGAAGGCATAAAATTTTGTTCAAAATATTTAGATTTTAACATTAAATAACCCATAGAGGTGTTGATATGCTGCTAAAAAAAAAACAACAAAAATTAAATGGGGCAAAATATATTTTCAATTTAATCTGAAAAAATATTGAAAAAAAAAAAAAAAAAAGTACTTTAACCAGACTTTTATAATACAGTTATTTCGCTGGTGTTGAAGATATTATGCGGCCTACTAACACAAAATAGTCTGGATAATTTAGTCTTTCTCTGATAAGCTCAAGGTTACTTAAATTTCATTTTTCTTTTTTACCTCATGATTTTGTAAATCAAAATCCTTGAGATGGGAGAATACCAGAAAATATGAGAACTTGAAAGAAAGAAAAGAAAAGAAAAAAAGAAAAGAAAAGAAAAAAAGAAAAGAAAAGAAAAGAAAAGAAAAGAAAAAAGAAAAAAAAAAAAGAAAAGAAAAGAAAAGAAAAGAAAAAGAAAAGAAAAAAGAAAAAAAAAAGAAAAGAAAAAGAAAAAAAAAGAAAGAAAAAAGAAAAGAAAAGAAAAAGAAAAAAAAAGAAAAAAAAAGAAAAAGAAAAAAAAAAAGAAAAGAAAAAAAAAGAAAAGAAAAAAAAAAAAAAGAAAAAAAAAAAAAGAAAAAAGAAAAAAAAAAAAAGAAAAAAAAAAAAAAAAAGAAAAGAAAAAAAAAAAAAAAAAAAAAAAAAAAGAAAAAGAAAAAAAGAAAAAGAAAAAAGAAAAAAGAAAAGAAAAAAAAAAAAAAAAGAAAAAAAAAAAAAAAAGAAAAGAAAAAAGAAAAGAAAAAAGAAAAGAAAAAAGAAAAGAAAAAAGAAAAGAAAAAAGAAAATAAAAATAAAAAGGAAATATGAAAAGATTGTTTCTATATTTACCATTAAAAATGTAAAGTATTGGTATTGAAATAAGCATCATAGGAAAGACGACAACAGCTCGATATCCAATTCTGTCCTGAAATCAAAAAGAAATAAAAGATTTTCTTTAAATAACCAATTATATCAAAATATTTAAAATCTTATCAATTCATATTTTGTTTATAAAGTCAACACAAAAAAAATGAAAAATAGAAAAACAGATTTTTTTTCCCAAACTAAATATGTTAACTTTTAAAATGTTCTTTTTGTTACTACATTTCAGCCAATCTATTCTACAGCCTTCCCCAGGTGTACTGTGTGGTTGTAAATAAGTTAAGCAAACAAGTAGATCTAGCACAATTCCTTTCTGTTTGGTAGCATTTCTGGATATCTGTTGCTTTACAGATTGTACACTTGAAGAAGGCTGTAGAATGCATACGTCAAATGATTTTAATAATAACAAAGAAAACAAAACAAAAAACAAGCAGGTATTCACTAGGCTGAAGAGCACTTAGTCTATACACCCTTGTGAAAATTAATTGAAACAATTGCTTTAGTTTACTTTCTTTCACCATATGGTCAGTTTTAGACCCACTGGAGTGACAGAGTGTAATCGATTTCTATTTTTGCTTCAGATTAGGCCATTTGCACTGGTGTGCAGTAATATGAATTTATTTTCAAGATGTATGATGAAATTTGTTTGGCCTTGAAAAATATTGTGTCATTCGTGATTGCATCAAATTTTTATCACGCCCAGACACTATTGTCTCAACTCTCAATTAGTTGTCCTATAGCCATTGTCTGTGATGGACATTACTCCAAGGAAGTATGCGAAAATTGTAATGCTGCATGAACACACTGGCAAGCCTTACCAGTGAGCAAATCAAAGTACTACAGACTGGCTTGAAAACTTTCCTGATTAAATCCAATCGAAAATCTGTGGTCCATCTGCAAGGAATGACATCATGGGATGTATATACAAAGTATGAACATGTGCACTGGCTCATGTTTCATTGGAAAAATACAAAAAAAAAAAAAAAAAGTAAATAATAATGTAATTATTAGCTTTGTTTCAATTAATTTGCACAAGGGTGTAGTTTACTTCATATAAATTTAGAAACTCAACAATTTTGCTTATAGAAACTTTGTTTGTACATAAATGAAATTATATCTGATGGTGTGCTGAAAGGTTGTCAGCCCAACTCACTTTCTAAAATCTAATCAAATAACCAGACATCATTATTTTGGGCCTCAGATAGTTCTAGTTCCATATCTAATGGATGTCAGTTATCAGTTACCTCCTGTTAATTCCCATCTCCAAGTTCTCCACTGCCTTAACCGGGTATTGAACTCACTCTTTGGGTCCTGTCACTGGATCTAACTAATGCCTTTATCCACTGTGCCATGTGTCCTTGACATTAGACATGTCATGTGGAACTAGAACAGTCTACCCCAGCGAGCGAAATAAAAGGTTCAGTTCGACATTCCAACCACCTGAAGAAGGCTGGTGCGTACAACAGCTGAAACGTTGTGATAAATATGACAACAAAGTTGAGGATGATAGTCCGAATAATGTAAATAGTGTACATAATACCTCATCTCAGAAATATAGACAGATATTGTAAAAATTATCATCATCCGCTATTTTAAGTTTACAAATAACCAAAAGCCTTTCCCGATGCTGACTGTAACTATGCTAATCCCTGTAATGTTCACCAGCAAACCCATTTGTCTCATCTCTGTTCTATCTGGTCTTCTACTGCATTTGTTATCTATAAGGAGACCATTCAACCAAGCTTTTGCTCCACCTGTTATCCTTTCTTCTTGCTGTCTTTTCCATCCACCTCCATTTTTGTTGCTTAATAACTTCCATTATACCTCATGAGGAGATAAGAAATGCTTTCTCTGTTTGCATTAGAATGTGAAATTCAGATAACCAAATAATTTCAGTCACTGCATGTTTTTATGGACCAATGTATTCCCACAAGTGGCCCAGGCTGCTGGGGGATGGGTGTTTTTATTGAGTAACAATTACTAGAATGGTTGCCAACCAAGGTTACTGAAACCAATCTGTCCTGTTATTTAACCCATAGTTAGGGGGAGACAAGAAGGATTTATACCTTTCCCAAGTGAATAGAATGAACTTGACTGGAATTCGATCTCAGCTCTGATTTCACATTCTAAGCCACTGTTACACCATCCACACATCCAATCTCTTGTCTGTTTTATTTTGTAATTTTTTCATCTCAGATTCTTAATTACAAAGTTTAGCTTAGTTTGGTACAAGACTACAAGTATGGGGCATTCTGTGAGGATCAAACTTGCAATTCAGCAGTGATGGTCAAGCAAACAGACTAGCTTTTAACCATTACCCCATGCTGAGGCAACCATCCATGTTGAATTCGTTCTATCTCCTGAACCTTAGGAATACCTCTTAACATCCTATTTTGACAAAAGGACAAGCAGCCAGCCAGCGAAATTGATGGAATTGTTTATTGTATTTTTTGTTTCTAATAAATTTTTATAGTCCAAGAAATTAGAGCAAAGAGAGAAAAGACAAAATATAGACTTACTGAAATATATCCGCCAATACAGCCTCCTAAATAAAAACAATCAAAAACAAAAAGATTAAAATCATTTGACGAGAATGATAAACAATTATAAAAACAAAATTGACTTTATAAAAAATTGCCTCAGCATTGAAATGTTTCCAAACTTCTAGGAATTGTAATCACTTTAATTGCATTATTAATTCATCTATTTGTAATTAAAATTAGGTTCAATTCACTGAATTAGATTAAATTTTAATTAGACACAAAAAATATTCTAGATAAATTACTTCCCAGATGAAAAAATTTCCACATTTGTTATTTGTTTATTTCTAGTTCTATAAATTAATAAGCATTAAAAAAAAAAAAAAAAAAAAAACAAACAAAACAGTGAATCAAAATGATCCCCGCCCCCCCAAAAAACAATCATTATCCTGAAGCATTTGAAGAGTTATTTCACTGGCATCACACATTGTCAGAAAATCCAGAGAATATAATGACAATGAATTATTCATATATTCAGACTCATCTCTTATCACAATTTTTCAGCTGTTTCACCCTCCAGGGAATTTCAAACTGACCCCTTTATTTAATCTCGGGGGGATACATTGTTCTCATTCCACTGTGCATGTCTAGGGGGTATCTTGTTTTGTTTTTGATAGAATGGTGAGAACAACCTACCTGTATAGATTAAATAAAAGGGTCAGTTTGAAATTGCTTGAAAGTTACATGGATTAACAAATACTTAATGAAGGTTGGAAGGTGCCAAATCTGAAACATTGTGGGAAGAAAAAGAAAACATGATTTTCAGTTTGAAGGAATTTTTAATGGCATATCTTTTGAATCATTTTCTGCCAAAACTGATTTATCTTGCAAACAAAGACGAAGAATAAATAAATGATAACCTCCCATCCCAGGTCCATTTTTGCTCCATGGTGAGTTTTTAGAAAAGAAAAAAAAAAACATAATAGTATAATTTCAATAATCTTTGCAAAAAAGCAGCTATAGGGAAGAAGATAAGGTTCAAATGAAGCCAATTTGTCTGACTCAAAGCCAGCCAGCCATCCAGCATTAAATAAAAAAAATATGTCTCCAAAATGTGCTGTCAGCTGGTGGGGATAAACCCCACTTACAAGATGTGAGCAAAAGGTGTGAAAAAAATTTGAACATTTTTATAATTGCTTGATGTGGGGTTGGATTAAATGAATTTAGTGAATCCACAGTTTTTTCACACCTTTGTGAGAAGTCCAGACTTTGGCATAAGTTCTTTGATTTTGATTTTTCATGTCTGTGATATGTTAGTGAAAATAATTAAATAAATAAGTGAACCAATTGTTTGTTTTATCTTATCATAGCCCTAGCTTTAATACGGATATAAAATTGTTACTTTTCATAAATTATAAAATAGATAAATAAATAAATTGAAATAGTCCCAATGCTTTAAGGATATCACATGCATTCCAATTTTTTCTGGAAATATTGAACAGAAATTTTAAAGAAAACTGAAAATGAATATATATATTTTTTTTAAGTGCAGAAACTTTTATCTAAAGTCCAAAAATGGACATTTTTTTCAATTTACAAGTTTTCACGATAGTAAATCAATGCAATGTTTTATTTTTGTTAAGATAATTGAAGTTTTATTAAGCAAAATAGACAAAGAATTAAAAGTTTAACATTCATTTCAGTTTTTTAAAAGCAAAATTAATTTTATCGGACTTAGTCTACTACTTTGCTAATAATAACTTCAAATATGTAAAATAATTTTAATAGATATTGCATTTTTTCCATTGTTAAAAGAAAACAAAACTGGTTTCTGTTAATGTGGCATTTAATTTATGGCTCCTCACTTGTTAGAATTGAAATAAATATTAAAAAAACTGATAAATTATGAATTAAAAGTACAATGTGTTTATTGTTTTTCTTGTAAAATAAAACAGATGGTATATAAACAAAAACAAGTTCTTTCTTTTAATATTGTAAAAAGTTTTTAAAGTTTTCCTGATTTATAAAAGAAAAAAGGAGTAACATCTTTGTTTTTTTTATATATCCCCAGTTTTATTTTTTAAAAAATAAATAAACACAATTTTACTTTTATTTCATAATTTATCAGTGAGGAGTTAGATATACTACATTAACAGAAACATAGAAAAACCTGGCATCATACAGCAATTAGATTCTGAGAAATGGATAAAAATATTTTCATCATTGACTATATATATATATATATATATATATATATTATAATAAAGGGAAAGAACAGTAAGATATATCATTCAGTGTTCATATAAATATTTTTACAAAACAGTGCTCAATGCAAATTTACAGAGCATAAATATTATAAATTTACTTATTTAAAAATACGGTTCCATCGCTTCACAGGAATTACCATATTTCAAAAACAGAAGCTAAAAACTTCAAATTCAATTATAGAATTAAATTAAAATCCCTAGTTTTGGATTAACTTATTTTGAAATTTACTGAGTTTTATAAGCACATACATTCATAATATTAGTTTCTAAGGATACAGGGAAATCTAATTATCTTAAAGTGTGGTAGGGTATTCTTTTTCACTGACAACTATTGTATCAAAATATGAGTTACTTTCGAAAAGTGGTTAAGTCAATGAAAGTAACTCATATTTTGATACAATTAGTTGTCAGTGAAAATGAATACCTTACTGCCCCTTGTTAAAATGATCGGATTTCCCCATATACATAGAAATTAATATTATGAATGTATGTGCTTTTATAAAACTCAGTAAATTTCAAAATTAATTAATCCAAAATTTGTTGAAAATGAAAGAACAAGGGACTCTAATTTAATTTAATTCTATAATTGTATTTGAGGTTTTGAGCTTCTGTTTTTGAAACATGGTAATTCCTGTGTAGCGATGGAACCATATTTTTAAATAAGTAAATTTATTATATATATATATATATATAAAAACTTTAAGGGGTTAATGTGCATTGTAATATTGTATTCCTTCTGGGGAGGGGTGGTAAACTTAGGGGCCACCAGGGGCAAAAAAAAAAAAAAAAATAGCTACACCACTGTATTGATCTCTGTGCCTGACGCCAGTGAATGTGTGTATGACCAGAGGACTTCATTAAGCACCTCCCAATGTTAACAGATAAAATCCATGTCCTGGGTAACTGGTTCAAATTTCTGTGGAAGGGACAATGGGAAATATAAAAATTGAATAATTAGCTTACCTATAATTCCACCAATGTCGTACCAAATGGAAAGGTTGTCAGCTGTAGATTCTGGAAGGTTCCAATTACGGCCCATGTAAAGTGGAAGCCAAAAGAAAAATGAATAATTCACAAGCTTAAGGCAGGCATATGACAAGGCACACTGCAAAGAACAAAAAAAAAAAAAAAATGTCAAAAGATGATTTGATTAAAAGCTGACAATAAATGATATTGTTTACAATTCCGAGAAGGGTTCACATTGCAAGAGTTTTTTTTTTTGACAAATGAACTTATTGAATTGCTTTTGTTGTTACAATTTTTTTTGACAATCCAATTTCAGATGTGAAGCTGGAAGGAAAAATTTTCACATTTCAGGTAATAATGATAGCCAGAAACTGTGACATAACTCATTTTCAGCAAATTATGTCATATGTCATTCCATATAGATTTTTTTTAATGTGGGGCTGCTTTTCAATTCCATCTTTGCTGAAATGCATATTGTCCTACCCTATACAATATGTGTCATCTTGATTTACACTATTGTCCCCATCTTTGGCCTTCAAGTATATATCAATCTGGCTAACCTACAGGGAATTCTGAATTGAACACTTTAATTCTACAGGGATAGACTGTTCTTGTTCCACTGCCCAGCTCTAGAGAGATCCTGTCTTGTTCTGCTGCCCAGTAAATTCCACTGTTCACTAAATTCATGAAGCAATGTTTTAATCCACTCGGGACAATCACCTTGTCAATTAAACTGTTGGTTTGTGAAATTGGTGATTAAATAGATTAAAAGATTAAATAATGGTTTCAGTTTGGAATTTTTTGTATATTACCTGGATAAATATACACCTGAAGAAGTTCGGAAGGTACAAAGTCCAAAACTTTGTGATAACAACAACAACAAATATGAGGACAGTCATTCACATATAAACAGTGGAAATAATGAGAACTCCTCCCAAAAATTCAGATAAAAAAAATCTCATTTTAATGTATGCTGATTCCTGGAAGTTATTCATCCACCAGCAATTGTACAATTAAAAGGAGGCCATAGAATTGCTCAACCTAAAGAAGAGCTCAAGAGTCGAAACAATGGTTGGAATTACATTATAAACATTGTTCTGGTGTTTTCTGGTTTTCTCTGCTAATACAAAGGATTTATCTGATCTATAATAGGCTACAGAATGGTTGTGACTTGGAAGCAACTAAGTCTTAGAATGATAAGAACTCATTAAATTATGGGGTTTATGTTAGAATGCAAATCATATCTAGTCTTCTTTTGATGAAGACTCCATTTAGTTATACTGTACACCTTAATTTTGAGGTTCCTTTGTGCTTTCAACACATTTTGAAGGCAAGAATTTACATCTGGAGATGGATAGCTGAAATATCTAAACCAGTTGAAATGCTATTAATTTTAAAGACATTCAAAGAAAAGGAAGAAGGAAAAAAAAGAAGAAAGGAAATAAAAAAGAAAAGGAAAAAAAGAGGAAATAGAAAAAGAAAATAAATTAGAAAAGGTAAATACAAATTTTTAGAGCCAGAAAAATAGAATGTAATATCTTTTACTTACAGGAAGTACTCCAGGTAAAGCAAAAGCTGTAAATATTGAGATGGCTTCTTTTTTCTCAACAGGACGTCTTTGAATCACACCATCCCCAAGAAGCGGTTCTGATATAGAAAAATTTTAAAACAATATGAAAGCATATAAAGTGTCCAAGGCAATAAGTGCTCAATCAATGGAAAGAAAGAAAAAGGAAAGAAAGAAAGAAAAAGGAAAGAAAGAAAGAAAAAGGAAAGAAAGAAAAAAAAAAAAAAAAAAAAAAAAAAAAAAAAGGAAAAAAAGGAAAAAAAAGGAAAAAGAAAAAAAAAAAAAAGAAAAAAAAAGAAAAAAAAAAAAAAAAAAAAAAAAAAAAAAAAAAAAAAAGAAAAAGGAAAAAAAAAAGAAAAAGGAAAAAAGGAAAAAAAAAAAAAAAAAGGAAAAAAAAAAAAAAAAAAAAAAAAAAAAAAAAAAAAAAAAAAAAAAAAAAAAAAAAAAAAAAAAAAAAACGAAAAAAAAAAAAAAAAAAAAAAAAACAAAAGGGAAAAAGAAAAAAACCTGACAAAAAATCTAGCATATATATATATACACACACACATATATATATATATATACATTACATATAAATTACAGATAGAGTGTATCTATAAAAAGGCATTATAAGTAAAGACAAAAGCCAAATTATGGTTTGATGTTTTGATTAATTTATGTGAGCATTGAGAAATGACTTTCCTCAATGCAATGCTTTTTAAGAAAGTTTTTTTCTGAGATTACAATCAATTATTAATATTCGCACATTCATACAGAAACTTCCTTAAAAATTGCATTAAAGAAAATGTCTTTCTTCAGCGATTCCTCATAGATTAATCAAAGAAAAATCCTGTTACATTTTTTTACATTATATTTACAATAAAAATAACAATTTTTATGTTGTAATTCTTTTTTTTTTTTTCATTTCTTAGCAGATTATTTTATATCAGCTTTGAGTAAATTTAAAAAAGTGTTTGAAACAAAATTGTAACCATCTGAAAGTTGGGGTTTAACATGATAAATATTAATTTTTTTTTTTCCATAATCATTACTTTTTTTTTTTTTAGGAAATGAATTATGTCTTTATTTTGGGTACAAAATTGGAGCTTGAAATTTCATTCTGGTGACCAGTGAAAACGTTATAAAGTTTATAATTGAAATATATGCATTTAGTTGGTTTGAAATTAAAAGGGATAATAAATTCCATAACCAACAACTGCATATCTTCAACATGATCCAGAGAATAAAGCAACAGTCGACCGAATATATAGAATATTGCCTTAACAAGTTTACAACACAATACTTTTGCCTTGCTTCCAGAGAATATTCTTTTCTCATTGTTGAACTCACATGAAATGGAGATGAGGGAAGAAGCTATAAAAAAGACTTGGTTCATTAGATAAGTAAACATTTATCATACTTAATTAGTTATGTTAATTTAGAAAACTAATTTTAAAATTTCATTTAAATTACATCACAAAAATACAAGAAAGTATAAGTAAATTTTCCAATAAAATTATTTTTTGGGTTTCAAAAGTAGCAAGCCAGCAAAAATGAGATTAAAAAAAAATTCTTTCATGAACTCTTTAATGGGACATTGAGCAGATTTGATTAACCTCTCACAAAATGAAGTTTGTGTGTTTACGTTTGCAGAAGATTTATCAAATAATGAACTGCAAGACGTTCTAATGAATAGAACAATGTTGGAATTGCCAAATTTACCTGCATATTCACTAAGTGTGGAAAGAGCTGTTAAATTACCTGCTGAAGTTGCACAGATTGTATATGGATAGGAAACAAGGTGCAAGCACATTATTACTAAATCATTGTGCCATCAAATAAGACCCTTTGTTTACTTCAAAGGAAATTATACTGAACAATTTACCTATATTATTATGCAATATGTTATACAGTGCAGTAGTTTTAGTGTGATTTTCAATAGACAATACAAATTTTAAATATTTTGTCTTATAATTTTTGCCCAGTAGTATTATGGTGATATATACACTTTTATGTATTTTTTGTTTTTATTAATTAGGATCTAACAAATCTTATTCATTGAGTAACCTTTTTTGTAATTTCTTACAAATTTTTTTTTTTTTTTTTTTTTTACACAGTTTTCACTTATTGGATACAGTAAAAAACATACATATTTTGCTTATGGTGATTCATAATTAGAATTCTAGTTTGAATATATTTTCCGTTCAATGTATTTAATGCAAAATGTATCTAGTTTATTTGGATTTATTCTTAAAATAGTAAAATTTTGAAGTCAGTTTGTAAGCAAAAACCTGTGGAAATAAAGTATTCCTGTACATTTTTTCAGGCGATCCTTAGAACTCAAAAATTGCTAAAAGCTATGAATATAATTTTCAGTGTCAATACTTATCACGTCAAACTCCATTGAGTACTATGTTTATTTTCTAAAAAAAAAAAAAAAAAAAACAAAAGTAAAAACTCAACCTCCCTCACTGCAAGAAGTGCAAAAGGGCCCTTTCATTAACAGAAGTGGCAAAAGATATCATCAGTGGTGAAAAGTGCATTCTTTGTAATAATATACCCCAAGAAACAACAGTGTTTACCATGCAATGAAAAAGGAGAATCCATCCGAAAACTAAGATGACACCCAAACAAAATTATGCTTCATTTTTGGTGAGATATATCACTAAACCAAAATAAAACAGCTAATGCCAAGAAACATGAATTGGAAAAATTTACAGGAAAAACATGTTGTCCAAGTCATTGATTATGAGACTGATTATGAGAGAGAAAAAAAAAAAAAAAAGGAGGGAGGGGGGGGGTGGAGAATTTTGCCTTATGCTCCTGACATTGCTCCATCTGAGTATCATTTTTTCAGCTCTTTTGCAACTTTATTTACATTATTTGGACTACTGTCCTCATCTTTGTCGCTATATTTATAGCAACGTTTCAGCCGTTGTATGCTCCGGCCTTCTTCAGGTCATTGGAATGTTGAACTGAACCCTTTATTTCGCTCACTGGGGTAGACTGTTCTAGTTCCACAAAGGTGTTGGTTAGATCCAGTGACAGGTGAGTTCAATACTCGGTTAAGGCAGTGGAGAACTTTCAGAGGGAAATTAGGAGATAACTGATAACTGACATCCATTAAAAAACATGGCATGTGGAACTAACAACAGTCTGACACCCCAGTGAAGCATAAATAAAACATGTTCAATCTGACAATCCAACCACCTGAAGAAGGCCGGAGCATACAACAGCCAAAACATTGTAATAAATATGGCAACAAAGATGAGGACAATAGTCCGAATAATGTAAATAATGTACATAATACCTCATCTCAGAAATATAGACAGATCTTTTGCAACTTTTTTTAGAGAGAAAACAGTTTATTAATTGTGAAGTGGTTAAAACTGATATTGATGGTTTTGTTGCATTGAAAGCTGGAAAATTATACAGATCAGCAATTTGCAAAAAAGATGCAATTATATCATTGATAATGAGGGGAAATTTGTCTCTTGTTTAAACAAATGAATTCAAGCCAAAGAAGTAGTCTTTCAATCTTCAAATGTGATAGGACTTTATATACTGCATTATATATAAGTGGACAATGACATCAACACCAAGTGGTGACAGTCTGTTTCATGCTTTAAAACACTCTTCAGGCCTGAAGATTGTGGTCAAGCATAAAACAGTTATGTCACTTCTTGCTTTTTGACCTCAATGATATTAATATCATGATCATGAATCCTATGACCCATCAGGGTTGTAGGGGCATCACTTGTAATGTAGCTGCAGTAGAAATGGCATTTTTTTGGCAAGATAACCTGGCAGAGCCCAACCTTCTCCAGGTCAGTTTTGAATTCAGAGTTACCTTCTCCTAGAATTGGACAGGTGCAAAAATCTGTTTTATGCTTAATCCAATCTTCAGACAATGTGCATTGTGCTTTGGCTTGAATATTTAAATATACTGGTCTATGGTGCGTTATGGGTAGAAGGTCTATTGTATCATCCTAATGGCGATTCGGTGGATGGAACAATTACTCCCTTGTGCAAATTAATTGAAACAAAATAAATAATTCCGTTCTTATTTACTTTTTTCGTAATTTTCCAATGAAATATGACCTAGTGCACATGTTAGTACTTCATATGTCCATTCCACGATATCGTTCCTGGCAGAACGGCCACAGATTCTCAAGTGGATTTAAATCAGGAGAGTCTATAGTACTTTGATTTGCTCACTGGTAAGGCTTGCTAGTGTGTTTGTGCAGTGTTATAATTTCTGTACACTTCCTTGAAGTAACATTCATCACAGACAATGGCCATAGGACAACTAATTGACAGTCAAGAAAATAGCGTCTGGGCATGATGAAAATCTGATGCAATCACAGATGATGCAATATTTTTCAAGGCCAAATTTCATCATAAACCCAGAAAATAAATCTATACTACTGCACAGCACTGCAAATGACCTAATCTGAGTAAAAAATAGAAATTGTTTACACCCTGTCACTCCATTGGGTCTAACACTGATCGTATGGTGAAAGAAAGGAAACTAAAGCAGTTTGCACAAGGGTGTATTTTAGAGGCTATGGAGTAAAAAAAAATATACATTCAAATGTAGCTATTTGTAGCTATTTTATAGTGTTGTTTGTTAATGTTTTTTACTCATTTATTATCTCTCTATAACTCTGAGATGAGGTATTATAATTATTTACATTATTCAAACTGTTATTCTCATCCTAATTGCCATATTCATGATATTTTGGCCGTTGTGTGCTCCAGCCTTCTTCAGGTGACTGGAATTTTGAACTGAACCCTTCATTTTGAAATTCATACACAGATGTCTTCATGGACACATGGCCTAGTGGATAAAGATGTTGCTTAAATCCAGTGATTAAACCAAAAGAGTTGTGAGTTCAATACCAGGCCACACCAGAGGTGAACAAGAAAAAAAGAAAAAAAAAAAAAAAAAAAAAAAAACTTGGTGAGTTAAAGGAAAATAACCGAGACATCTGGAAGAGGCATGGCATGTGGAACTAGAAGAATCTACCCCAGTGGACAAAATAAAGGGTTCAGTTCAGAATTTCAATCACCCAAAGAAGGCTGGAGCGTACAATGGCCGAAATATTTTGAATATGGCAATGAAGATGAGGATGACAGTGTGAATGATGTAAATAATCATTATTTATTATTTATTTGTTGTTGATTTTTATTATTACATTTACTTGTGTTTATGTGTTCATCTGTAGTTTGATAATTTGTTCATTATTTACTTAAATTTGTTTACTTATTTTTATTGATTTTTACTTTATTTTACTTCTTTCATTTATTTAATTTTTTTTATTTTTTATATTCATTTTTCTGTTTTCGATTTTTAAGTAACAGTAAAAAGATTTTGTTTCCATCATTTTGGTTTTACTAGCAAGAAATAAAAACTTTTTTCATTATTGTTCTTATTTTCTGACTAGTTTTTTCTTTCTATTATCATTGCTTTTAATCAATAACACAACGGGTGGATATACTGTTCAACTGTTGAGACGACAAATCTGAAAGAGTCAGCCCAATAATAAAAAGAAATTGTTAAAGTCAAATAATAATAAAGCACCAAATAATAAGCCACTAAAAATGATGAAAAAAAAAAAAAAGGGGAGGGGTTAAAAAAAAAAGGGGGAGTTGGAAAAAAGATAAAGGATTTCACATGCATATTTAGATTTTAATTAAAGTCTTACAAACTGAAAACTTTAAAACACAAATTTGAGGAGATTAGATTTTAAAGTTCAAGAAATTTTAAGGACATGCGAGATATTTTGTTAAATGTAACAAGTGAGATGAGGCAAAAATTGTATGAAAAATTATGGAGAATCATGTCGAGGGTTTTAGTAAAGGCCATATAAAAAAAAAAAAAAGAAGCAGGTCTGAGGAGAGGAGGGAAAAAGAAAATCACTGCATTCTAGAAAAGAAGGAATAAGACCTAGAAAAAGAGACATGTAACCATTTGCAGTTAAAACATCAAAAGATAACCGTAAAGTTAATCAAAGATGGTCAAAACCATTTATGAGAAAATTGAAGACATGTTTCAAGTAACCCCCCCCCACAAAAAAAAATAAGACTTTTTTTTTGATTGATCTAATTATGGACACAGAGATCAACACCGAATGGTGACATTTTTGATCTCTGTGTCCACATTACTTATATTTGCATATGACTTAAACCTGGATACTGAGCATTTTTTAATCTATAAATATAGCATACCGTAAAACTTATTTTATCAGATAATTAGAAAAGAAAAAATAAAGAAAAACAGAACAATATTAGAAAGTGAAAAAGAATTAAAACATTTTGAAAGTATTTTTTTTGTTTTAAATGAATGCAGTAAATAAAAAGAACCATTAAAATCAGTGAAAGTAAACATTCAATGTTGGGGAGGGTATTGTGAGACTTACCTTGCTCATCATTTCCCCGAGTATTATTAGATCCTCCTAAAGTAAAGAGATTGGGACAAAAGCAAGCGTGAACCACATTTGCAAAGTGTTGCAAGAAAGCAATACACATGGAATGAATGCTTTAAATAATGTGACCCAGCAAAAATCAATCAAAAATAAACCTTGTGGAATTAAGAGAATCAAACGGCTATTTTCAATTTGTCTGCTTCTTCCAAGATTTTTTTTTGTGTAAATTAGAAAAAAAGAAATAACAATAATCTAAACAAGTTGGATTTGAAAAGGAAATGCTTTGTTTTGGCTTTATAGCGAAAAAAAAGAAAAAAAAAAAAAACACGATATACATATAAATGAAAAATGTTTAGAAAATAAAGAAAAAGTTTTAAAAAGGCAGCATCAAGCTTAAATGTTAAAAAATCTTAAATCAATCATCTGATCTTAAATTTCTGTTAAAAATATGCAGAAAAGGCCACAAAAAAAAAAACAAAAAAACCTTGCACTTTGCCTGCACACTAATTTTTTTAAAGATTTATTTTAGTTAAAATAAATTAACATCTACAGAGAATAAAAATTCCTCAGAATTATTAAATTCATCTGATTAAATTTATTTGACAGAAAAAATAAATTGCTAAATTCCAGGAAATTATGGAATAACTGGAATGTATTTCTAGCATTTCTAGCACTTCTATGGCATTTTTTAATGATCAAAATAAAATTAATTTGGACCAGTGACTGAAGTCAGAATTTTAGGGTACATGATAATGCGCAGTTAACATAAGAGTTATCAGTGCTAAAAATGAAATTAGGGAAAGATGAGTTTCAGCCTAATCTTTTGTGTTCACTTTGTACTAATGCTATTCAGAAAAACATCAATTGATTTATTTTACATCCATCAACACTGGGCTTCTTTAGCCTTGGATGGCAACCAGTTTAGGATAGCTACTACTTTGAAGTAAAATTAAAAAAAAAAAAAAAAACTGAAGTGTAGGCAACATTTTCCATTGTATTTTCTAAGAAAGCATTGCAATTCACAAACAATAAAGATAAGTACTTTGTGGAGAGTCATGATTATTTGATGAAGGAACATGATATTAAAAAAACTACTGTCAAATGTCTTTTCATGTTTTTAATAATGGTTAAAACTACTTATTTTAATATAATGAAAATAAGTGTCTATATCTCTGAGATGAGGTATTATGATTACTTGCATTATTTACATTATTTGGACTGTTATCCTCATCTTCATTGCCATATTCACTATGTTTTAGCCATTGTACGCTCCGGCCTTCAGGTGATTGGAATTTCAAACTGACCCTTTATTTCATCCACCAGGGTAGATTGTTCTAGTTCCACGTACCATGACTCTTCCGGATGTCTCCTCAAGGAGGCATGGCCCAATGGATAAAGATGTTGGTTAGATTCAGAGATCAAACCCAAAGAGTTGTCAGTTCAATACCAGGCCACAGCAGCAGTGAACCTAAAAACTTGAGTTGAGTTAAAGTGGATGAAATAAAGGGTTCAGTTCAAAATTCCACTCACCTGAAGATTGGCAGAGTGTACAACGATCGAAATGTTGTGAATATGACAATGAAGATGAGGATAACAGAACAAATAATGTAAATAATGCAAGTAATAAAAATATTGAAGTGATATTTCATTTTTTTTTTCTTTCTTTTAAAAATATCAGGTGTGTAATGTCTTTTAGCTTCTGATTCAAAGAGCATTTTACCTGAGAAGTAATTCATAGAAATTAATTATTTAAATTTATTAAATCCAAAAATGTAAACTTAAGTTACAAAAGATTCATCTCAAATGGTTGGTTGGTTGATTTTATTTGATGGTTTATCAACCTCTCAGTGTTACTCAAATGAGTCAGTTTGAAGTACTCTGACAATTACCCCATGAACTCAATCTAATCTTATATAAAATACTGTTTAAGTATATCTTTTTTAAAGTTTTCTCAGGATTGTGATATTCAAGAAAAGTCCAACTAAATCAGTAAACAGTGTCTACAAATGCAACTTCGAAAGAATTTCTAAATGTATCTACAAATTCATTTCTTCGGGTCATGTAATCAAAATGGTACCACACCTGTATCTGAATATCTGGGATGCTGAATCATCATTACTTACATTGAAACACACACCAAAAGGATTATGTTGATTGTTGAATATAAAAGTCCAATTTATATACGGATTTTATACAGAGTGCAAGATTTTTATATCTGATATTTCAATAAAGCCGATTCCAGGAAGAATTTATAAAAATGGTGTATTTAATATCAGACAATTGTTCTTTGATATTTGATGCTGTTAATAAATGTAAAGAGCATTAAAAGCAGGCAAGAAAAAAGTAAATAAATAAAAGCCGCAGATATTCTTCTATGGTTAAGAGAGAAGCAACTGAAGAGCCTGCAAGAAAAGGAATTTCCAGAGGGAACTTTCGCAAGATTCGTCCCATGAGAGATAGAAATGAAAGTAGCAAATTAAACATACCCAGTGCTATGTTATTACCAAAATTGTGTGTCAAGTCATATTCGTCTAAACAATGCGTACAGAGGAAAAAGAAAAAGATAATATCAAAATCAAGAGAAATTTTAGAGTTTGTTTAAAAAGATAAATAAAATTTTATATTCATTAATTAAAAGTTGAAGACAATTAAGATGGATATATAAATACTAAATTTGAAGTAACATCCATCAGGTAACCTAAAATAGCCTAATAGATTAAAATGAGTATTGATTTATGAATTTAGTGATATAGTATTTGTTTGGTTTGTTTTATGGCATATCAACACCTCAGTGGGTTATTTAATGCTGGCAAAATTTTTTATTGCTGGTAATTTTTTTTTTTTTTTTTTTTTACCTTCAAAAATTTATTTCTGGTAATATTTAAAAAAAAAAAAAAAAAAAAAAAAAAAAAATTGCTCCACAGTGCAATGTGTCCTTGAGTGGATAAAGGCATTAGTTAGATCCAATGACAGGATCCAAAGAGTTTGAGTTCAATACCTGGGTAAGGCAGTGTAGAACTTTCAGAGGGAAAATTAACAGGAGATAACTGATAACTGACAACCATTAAACATGGCATGTGGAACTAGAACAGTCTACCCCAGTGAGCGAAATAAAGAGTTTAGTTCGACATTCCAACCACCTGCAGAAGGCCGGAGTGTACAACAGCCAAAACGTAATATGGCAACAAAGATGAGGACAATGGTCCGAATAATGTAAATAATGGACGATAAATTTGTTATGTTGGTAGGCCTACACGCAACAGAAGGGTGAGAATTTTTTCTTTTCATTTAGTTGAATTCATTTATAGTCTTTTACTTTCCATCATTTTTCTAAGTAGGTATTCCACACTGTGATAGAAGATCTGCTAGGAATGGTGAAATGTTGTAAGAGCCAGGGTGCAAATTTACTGTAGATGATCTTGCAATCAAGGCACTCCCTATAGCCATTTACATTGCAGTGAATTATTTTCTTCTTAGAGTACCTTTTTTTTTTTTTTTTTTCATATCAAAATCATGGTCAGTCTCATTATGGTAGACAATCAATGCATTTGACGTATTATTGATATGCGTGTCTTATTCCAAGAGCTAAATTATTGATTTAATTTTTTTTTTTCCATGGTGGTTTTCCAACATTCCAGATGATAAATTTTGCAAATGTAAACAGTTTGAAATGAGTGTGGGGGAGGGGCTTTTTTTCTTTTTTTTTTTTAAAAGTAAAAGAAATCTCCTCTTGCATTTACCCAAAAGTTAATGACCAAAGACTGCACATACAACATCCCATGCAAATGCAGAAAACCAGTCAAAAGTCAGACATGAGAAAGACAGGAAAGCCATATGCAAAGATGAAGTTTGGTTTGACATACCATACTTAGTAAGAGAAGAGATCATGCTACCTTATCCGAGATGAGGTTTGTATTGTAGAACAGCTTAGGGTAGATTTGAAAAGGCAATCTCTGTTCCGGAAGACTTTCACCAAGCAGAAACCCACCCCTCACCCAACTCTGAATGTGTGCAGGTTGATATAATAGGAAATCTGCAATTAACAGTGTGAGAATTAAATTGAGGGATTCCAAAAAATGTCTTGAAAGTATCCAAATCATTTTTAATATGGACTACCAGTTCCTTACATTTTGTGCAGGGATTTTAGCAAAACCACCTGGGTATGTCACACACCCTACATTCCAGATTTGGCTCTCTGCAACCTTTGACCTTTCCAAAAGACTGAAAGGGAGGATGAAGAGGAGTTTGCAGACTTATTAAAGTGGAAAGGATGCAAGATAAATATTTTGAAAAGGACAAAGATACCACTGATCTGAGTTGGCTAACATTAAATTGGATCATTTCTAAACATACCATGTCTTAGTTAAATTTGGATCTTAAGTTCACACTTTATAATGTTAAATCTGTAATTAATATTCACTTTTGAATTAAATCCATTGAAAGAGATTATGTTAAAGAATAAATATTTATTATGCAAAATAAATGCTTTTTTTTCTTAGTAGGCTACAAACTTATTGATCATTCCACGTGTGTGTGTGTGTATGTGATGAAGTGCGAAGCTAGCTGAACAGCTTATGGCAAAGAAAATGGAAGCAGTATGGCAAGTTCAAATTTCAGCAGAGGTTGTTTTGCACAGATGCCAAATGAAGTTCAAAAATTCAGTCAGTTCAGGGATGACTCCCTGTTGCTGCTACTGTGTAACCTAATACAACCTGTCAAATGTTACTTAGACAAGAGATAGCAATGCCAACTTCAAATTCCCTTACAACCAAGCAGGACACCCTGATAATCAACAAATAGCCGAGATAATTGAATTTGATTCGGATATTGAAGTATAATTAATCTTATTTTCAGAAACAAGATCCTTATTTCAGTCAGTAAAATACTTGAATGTATTTTATTTGAGTCTACAATGTAACATCCTTTTGCAACTAATTCACATTATTTACATGTGGACTATTGTCCTCATCTTTGTTGTTGTTATCACAACCTTTCGGGCCATTGTGCTCTCCAGCCTTCTTCAGATGCTTGTCTATACAACTAACCTACTATAGCCTAATTGATAAAAGTGCTGGTTTTATGAATTTAGTAACATAGTAATTGTGAGTGCAGTCGCTGGGCATTTGGACTCAGTGGCAACAGGGTAAACAATAACTGAATATAGTAACTAAATAAGAACCAGAAGAGATAACCGTAGATATGGCCAGTTTGTTAAATATCACCTGCTGGAAGGCACAATAGCCAAAATGTTGAGATAATAACAACAAAGATGAGGACAAGAGTCCACAGGTAAATAATGACAACTCCTTACATGCAAATTTGAGTGGAACCACATATTAAATCTGGTATCATATCTGCCCTTTTGAAGAGGCAAATATTAGATGAGAATTAGTCCCAAAATAACACCTGTCCTTTCATCTCTTTTAATCATTTCACCCCAAGTAAGGCAATAAAGCCACTAAGTCACAAGAAAAAAAATACTATTAAGGAGAGAGAACAATAAAAGAATAAAAGTTAAGACAGAAGATTGACATTGTATTTAAATTTTTGAAGGTCAAAGTTCACTGGGAATCAAAAAACCAAAGAGAGTTCCACAAGCGAGAAGTGTGAGCAAAGAAACTGTTAGCATAGAACTTATAGTTACATTTAGTACTTTCAACTGTAAAACAATGAGACCTTGCCACCAATCTAGTACTGCGCTTAAATTCATAAAGTCTAGGTACTATAGAGGAAAGTAATATTGATTTTGAAAGTAAAAAAATTTGGCACAAGGCCAAAAGGGAGGGTAGGGAAGGCTGGCCTTCTTCTGTCTTATAATTGAGCTTAGCTAACCAAAATTACCGACCCAAACATACCACAGTATTCCTTTCACCAAAACAACACATTCTTACTTATCCTTTTTACTATAGCCATCATAATGCCTCAAAAAGGTCTCTATGAAGTTCTAGTTTCCACTTGTACAATTTATCTGGGTGGGGAATCAAAATAACAACTTTAAAAAAAGAAAAGTCATAGAGGAAAGTACATCAAAACAATTACCATGAAAGTATTTATAGAAAAGGCATGGTGGAAGCTATGTTATGGCAGTGGGTAAGTGACTGAAACCAAGAGGCCAGGTCAAGACTAATAACATTGCAGATTCTTTATTGGATTTCATCAAGAATGTCTAAATATATAGCAGAAGCACCAGCCCAGATTTGGCAGCAATATTCAAAGCAAAGATGAATGGTAGACTTATAAATATGTAACACAGGTTCTGGTGATGAAAATTGTCTAGCATGACACAGTGAAATAACTTTCTTATCTGCAGACTTAGTAATTGATTCATTATACTCTTTCCACTTCATGTCAGCAGAAAATGTTAGTTTGAGAAGGTTCAATAAGTCACTCTCCTGGACTCACAACATATTAATCAAATTGACAATAGATTTAATAGTAGAAGCAGACAAAGGAACACAAGTCACTGGGTACAAAATATTTTTCTTGTTTCTCAATCAATCTTTATTTTATGCATGCCATCTTTAAAACTTCTTGAGTGTTTTCTTACCCAGCTGCAATTTGATGCTTTTTTTTTTTTTTCACCTCAACCTCATTGGTGAACTATTGACCTTGAGAGAATAGATGAACGATGAGGTGCAAAATCAGGACTCTTCGTGTAGTTTGTCAGCATTCTGAAAACCCGCTTTCTATAAACCTTTGAGCAGTCAAGGAACTGCACTAAACTACAGATACTACCATAGCTCACTTGAAGGTTTTCACACAGTTTTGTAATAGTGATGCTTCTGTCAGTTGTAATGAAAGCCTTTTGTTAATTCACAGCAGCAGATGGCCTGCCACTGTGAGGTCTATCATTAAGGTCAGCTTCTTATTTATCTCTAGGATTGCCATTAACTTCACTGACTAATCTCTAATGTGCTTACTTCAAGTGCAGCCTTTCCATAAACATTTACTAATTTCCCATGAATGTTTACTGCATTTTTCTCTTTCCAAAATGAGATTCTATGAGAGCTTTTGTCTTTCTACATTGTGACATGACCCTCAATATTTAAATTAAAATCAGATATATTATCAATCTATCAAAGAACATGCTTTCTGTGTGTTTACACTTTCTTCTCTTCCTTTATTTCCTGTCTAGACTGAGAGATAGCAGGATATAATCCGAGTTGCTTAACAACTAGACAGTTTGACCTCCTAATGGAATAAGTAAAGCCCATGTGACATGTGCCACCAAGTGTGATTTTTTAAATATATTTTCAGTTTATAGAAAACCTCTGACTAAGTCAAGTCTTGAATAAATTGATTCCCTGTTGTGCGTTTATTAGAAATGTGCTTATGAACTTATTTGATTACTAGATGTGTAACGAATAAGAAAATGTTATTCCCAAAGAAATCTTCCCAGTGTTATCTTGGATTTATTTCAATTATTCGATATGGAATGAAATAGAAGTACCATTCCAGGATCTCCAAGTCTATATTGCAGAAGGAATAATTACCGATTCTCTTTCAGACATTCTAAAGAACTTTTTAACTGTGTACTATTATAAACAATTCAATTTAGTAACTCATGATTCACGGATAATTGTAGTGATATCCATTATCAGATTAAGTGCCTCTTGTCAATCTTATTATGTCTGTTATCTTACATTCTCTCCCTATTCAATTGTTTTGATATATAATATTGTTTTTAAACTTTCATCCTGAGTTTGTGGTTCATTGACACCTGTGTGGTGCATTTCTATCTGAGTGATTACATGTTTTCTTTTTCTTGAACCTGGTGTTCACATCTGTATGTTGCTAGTTTGTAAAGTTGACATGTATACAGAGGGAAAGGGGTAGCTATGAAGAATTATGGGCAGAACAAAAAAAAAAAAAAAAAAAAAAATCTAACCCCACAATGTTTCCCCCAGGGCTTCTGGACATTTTATTTTATAGTGGGAAGAAAAAAACCCTTTAAGAATTTTAACAAATACATTTAAAAGTAAATACGAACAAGCAGTACATTTTGACTAACCTTCATATGCAAGTAATAAAAAGTGAAAAAAAAAAAAAAAAAAAAAGTGTAACTGTCAGATCTCTTACCTTCAGCATCAGGTCTTTCTACATAGTATTCATAAACTTCCTCTTCTGTAGTAAACAAATAAAAATAATAATTTAATAACATGACAGTTAAACACTTGGGATAAAAAAATGAAAACATTTACAGACTTCTCTTTAAAAACTAGATATTGTAGACACAATAGAAAAAATAATATTTTTAAAATAAAAAAAATCTGCTAGACTAATAAATCACCCACTGATCAAAGTAAAAAAAATAAAAATTAATTATAGACTATACGAAATTTAATATAACCTAGTCATCCATAACAATTATTCTCCATCAACTAGTGTCTTATCAATTTAAATGTCCTTTGATAGATTGCATCTCTAATAAAAATGTTATGACGCATATTGTTTTTAAACAACAATGATGACAAGTAGGCCTACTTTTCACTTGAACGATCATAGTTCAATCTCAGAACATTTAAAGAACACTAATGTCCACATTCACAGTTTAGACAGATATTAGTTGAAAATATATCAGTGCTCCATCAAGATAATAATAAGCAAAAACAACATTCTGGAAGTCCTGTAATTGTAGCCCAAAATAAATAAAGTCAACTACAAGTATAGCAAAGTTTTTGAATGTTTGTAGCTGCAATGTGTTATATAACAAATACTAAGTTAAAATACTACAATGAAAAAAAAAAAAAAAAAAAAAATCTTTAAAAAATCACATTAATTACCTCCCTTGCATAGTGGTTAGAAAAATTTTGAATTTATGTTCTTAATGCATAATACATCCCTAGATATGCAATGGCTGAAGATGCGCTCAGATGAGATTGAAAATACTTTGGAAAATAAAAAATTATTTGAAAAAGTTTTGGAACTTTAGGGGATCAATTTTCTACGGCCATCAAGAAATTAATTTGTGGACTTGAAATGATTAAAATAAAAATAAATATGCATAATATGTCTAAATTATTTAAACAAACATGCTTACAATGGGCCCCAGTTTTAAATTTAGGGTCATAATTAAAAAAAGAAACAAATAAAGTTTTGAGTGTGAATGAAATCTGAATCTGAAACATTCTTACCAATTTCGGAAGGAGAATCAATAAGTGCAAATAAGTTGACAACACCAAGTCCAAATAGAAGTGTTGAAGTGAGAAGAAAAGCATACTGAAATGAAAATGGGAGAAAATTAATAAGGAATTTTAATTTGGAAAAAAAAAAAAAAAAAAAAAAAAAGTTTTTCAATGCAAATTTATTTAATCTCATGAAGTTGTAGCATACAAGTCTCTTGTAAATCATTGTTAAGGAGTTCAATCTTCACTGAAGGCTGCAATATTATTAGCTGTTTACTAAACAAAGACAAACTAAACTTAAATTACCCTCTCTCATATGTACACTGTTCGCTGTCAAGGTTGACAATGGATGTTACATTTTACAGTTATTACTACCAAGGCAATAGTAGTTATGGGGATATAGTTTCTCTAAGTTCTGTCCTTAACCTGACGTACAAAAGACAAGATATTTCCATCATGCCATTTAGTAACGTGGAATTGTAGGTGTAAGCGTTCTGAAAGCAAAGGAAAATCACTGTAAGTACAGACTCGAATATCGGGGGCAGAAAGAAATGCTGAAAACTCAATTCGCCGGTACTATCTTGAATCACAATGCGTGTAACCAGTCAGAAAAATAATTCACTCTCTAACAAACGCCAAAGCCAAAAATGCCCGAATTTTCCGTCTCGAGAACACCAACTGCTTTTATCGGCAGAACCTATTTTTTTCATTCGTCGACAGCTGGGATAGGATGCTCCGTAATTTGCATATCGAAATAGTTATAGTGACTCCTGCGACGGACTTGTTTCTTTTTTGTCACTTTTTCCATCGTAGAATACACGCGACGCGCTGTTGCTTGGTTTGACGAGGTAAGTCGCCGTTTTCTTCGCTATAAGATTTTTGCTGACTACTTTTTGCTAATTTTTCTTCGGCAGATCGCACACAAAACATGAACTTTTTTCCGGGGTGCCTGATTATCTCTTTCACTACAGGAATCAATCCAATTTCCAAAGGTATTAGTGCTAAAGAAACACAAACTGCCAATACTGAAATTTGATCTTGGGTTACTGATTACATTTCCAGAATCAATAACTCTTATCTTGCAACCTCATAAATAAACTATATAATAAATGTGATGAAAATACATGATTTACCTCAGATTTTGAAATGAGCGCAAACATGTCTTGCCTGCAAAGTGATGACAAAAAGAAATATGGCTGCTATTGAAGACGCAATTTATGCATGCCTATCTCGTCCGAAACGAGATGATATTTGCACACATGCAAATTTTGGATGTATTGGAATAGCATAAAAAGCGGAGTGTCAGCAGCACGACTGAACCGAAGTCATTCGGTGGACAGCATGCAATACAGCTGGATGTACAGAATGACAGACAGACAAAGAGGAAGTCAAAGTAGGCGAGGCTGGGTTGGTGTCTATTTCACAACTACCCAGTGTAATGGCTGAGAAAGCGTGCCACGCGATCCATTTCCAAAGAAGAAAAAATAGCTGGCCTGCCATCGAGCACCGCACTTTGCAAATTGTCTTTAAATTAAGTGGCAGTAGAAGAATTATCGCTGAACTTTTAAAAGTTAAGCATAAATATTAATGCAATACTTAAATGCAGTGAACAATTTTGAGTTCTTCTGTAGTTTATTATTGCCTATCACATCTACACTTCCCCACCTATTGTGATGAAGGCCGAATGAAGAGTCCTCCACAGGAGCTAGCTTAAATGGCACCCAGTAGATTGGCTTTTAAGCTAGTATATTAGAAAAATCTGTATACAAGAAAGACAAAGCTAAAAAGAAAGATTATTTTCAGACTTACTTCATATCCATTTGGAAGAACTGCTGCAGTAATTAAAGCACCAAGGATGTTGCCAACGGAAGCACATGAACTCCATAATCCCAAGATAAATCCTCGGCTAAAAAGAAAAAATTAAACAACAATAAAAATTTTGTTTTTATTACAGGGAAATGGATGCAGATAAGTATACCTATTTTTATTACAGGGAAATGGATGCAGATAAGTATACCTATTCTGTCAGTAATGCTTATATTAACTTCTGACTAATAATCCTTTCCTTTTGATTTTCAATGCATTTTCTTTTGTTTATAATAAAATCATCTGACATGCATTTTTATAGTAAAATCATATAAATATTTGTTTTCTGTCAGCAATGCTTGTTTTAATTCATAGTCACTCAAAATTCTTATTTTTTTCTGCATTTTTTATTATACACAAAATATACAGATTGAGTGTTGAAAAATTCTACAAAAAATTTTAATTAAAAAATTCCAAAGTTAAATCATCAAATTCTACTTTTAAGCATAAGTGTTATTCAGAAGATTTGTATTTATTTGCTGCCATAGGAATTATCTCCTGACCCCTTATACCAAGACTCATATTTACCATTAGTGTGCTATTACAAATTCTTCTGTGAGTACAGCAGAAAAAAGAAAAAAACAAACTGTCTGTACTCTAGCCATATTCTGAGGTTAGTATTTTGCAAAAGTTTTTGAGCAGAAAATAGATAAGAAATTCACCTATCAAGTACATATAAGTACAATTATTATAACACTAAAAGTACTATAGACATTTTGTCATATGCTTACTCCCTATAAATATGTTTAGTATTTACTGTAGGACTATAAAAGTAAACCTTAGAATGAAACAAAGATTCATAAACCTTACTTGTTGACATCATGGGTTTTTATATATGTTTTGAACAATAAAAATATTAAAAAATTAATTAATTAAAATTTTCAGACAGACTGGATTGTATATTAATATTTTTTTGTTTTATTATTTCAATTAGGTTCCTCAACTAGTTTATTACAGCATGGCCATCATCAGGAGAAAAGAAATCCCTGCTTGTTAGTAGCAGTTAAGTACAGGAGTGAATGACTGTTTCTGAAGAAAGTGAACTTTTTCTGTGGTTTTCATTTGTTTTTTTTTATTGTTAATTTTGGTTAGTCCTTGTGTTGGTCAAACGGCCTCTTTCAAGATGTTTTTAAGATAGAGGATGGGAGATTCTCTCTCTCTCACAGAGAGAGAGAGAGAGAGAGAGATCATTTATTATTAGAGATTCTTAGTCACATTGCAATTGATAAAATTTAAGCTTAGTAAATGCTAGAACTCTACACTATAAAAGGTTAAATACTTTACTAGCTTTTTAGGCTGGCACAAAGTCATGATATTTGGGAGAAGTATGAAAAGGTTCAATCTGAATACATTCAGATGTGTCAGAGACAGTTTGTGAATGATCCCTTGTTTTTCGGGGGTTTCTTTTTTTACAATTCTTCATATAGTAAAAGACTCAAGAGCCACTCAAAGCAAAGGGTTATTGAATGAGGTTGTTCTATGTTGATGAGAACCGAGAACGCATTTCGCAGTAGATATTACGTACAAAGAGAAAGATGAAGATTTATTTTTTCTTTATCAATTGCAGCAAAGATACCAAAGGTTATCCCTGACAGACATGAAGAACAGCAGGGACCTTTCTCTGCTCCTAACAACAGGAAGAGTGGCAGAGTGACACTGAGGGTCTTGGACAAATTGGATACTTGTAAAGAAGCAAGTCTTTGATTCATAAAATTATCAGCTTCAGCAGTAAAAGTTGATTAGGTTTTGTTTGCTTAACAAAATAAAGTGACCATCATTTGTGAGCAAAGTTATTATCTTGTAAATTAATGATTTGATGAAATTCATTTTCTTTAAAGTACCATTAAGAGTAATAAACTGCTACATGATATCTGTCCTTTTATATGGTACTAAATGCTTGATAATCTCAAAGATGAAGAGATTTGAAGCAACAGAAATGTAATTCTACAGAAGGCTTTTGAGAATACGATAGACTGAATATGTGAGCACAAAAATTTTAGAGAAATAGGACAAAGAACCCCAAAAAACAAACATATTTATCAGGAAGAGACAGTTGAAATTTCTAAAGCACATAATGAGGAAAGAGGGCTTGGAAAATCTGATACTCATGGGACAAAGGCAAACAATACATAACATACTTAGTAAGCTTGAGTAAATGGATGGTGGTACAAGGTTTATGAGATATAACAAAAAGACAAAATTTATTAAGACTATGAAAGATAGGAAGCTGTGGAGAGGCATGATTCCCAACATCTTGAAGCAATATGACACAAAGAAGAAGGGGATGCAAAAATTTTCCTGCATTTTCATTTTTAAAATATCCAATTTAAAAAGATTTAAAAAAAAAAAAAAAAGAAAGAAAAATAAAAAGAAAGAAAGAAAGAACGAAAGAGAGAGGGGGTGGGAATTTTTGCACACACCTATGATTTCGTATCTAGAGATATTCTATTGATATCATTGTTGAACTAGGATTTCCCAAGTTCAATACCAAAAAGGCAGGATTTAGAATTTGATTTCATCAAATCAGGCTAAAATAAAATCAAAAATTCAAAAAGTCAAAATGAATTGAAAAAAAAGAAAAAGATAAAAAAGAAAAAGATAAAAAAGAAAAAGATAAAAAAGAAAAAGATAAAAAAGAAAAAGATAAAAAAAAAAAAGATAAAAAAAAAAAAAAAGATAAAAAAAACCAAAGATAAAAAAAAAAAACGAGAAAGAAAAAGAGGTCGTTACCTTGTTTTACCAAACCAGTTGCCCATGATAGCAATAACTGTTGGCCACCCAACAGATTGACAAAAACCATTTAGGACAATAAGAACAACGTACAAAGATGGATAATAATAGTGTTTAAATTCTGTGAAACTTCCAAAGAAATATACCTGCAAAAAAAAAAAAAAAAAAAAAAAAAAAGTTGGGGTATAAATTAGGAAAACTTTTGCAGGCATGTGTTAGAACTTTTTTCAAATGGTTAAAAGCAATAACAAGGAATTGAAAAAGGAAACTTCTTTCAGGTTGAAGTTGATATGAACTGAATATGTAATTTGTATATTACTTCAAATTATTTAATAAATGGATTGGCACAAAAATATTCATAAAATACTTTATTATATAGAAATACTTACGACAATGCCACTCGTGATCATTCCAAATGATAAAACTTTTTTCAAAGAAAATCTATAAATAGAAAAGAGGAAAAAAAAACAAATTGAGACTCAAATAATCAATATTCAAATAAGTTCTTTTTTGGCAATGTTTAACCTTTGTGCCTGCAAAAAAAAAAAAAAAAAAAAAAAAAAGTGTTAAAAGGATGGTTATTCCCTTAACACCACTATTACTGTATACACTTTTGACTCCTTCAGCAATATTTGTTTTTAAAAAATCATTAGAATTTTAATAAAACCCAAAACATACAAAAATGGATTTATACATTTTCTTTATTTTTGAGAATTGCCAACAAAGACGTTAAACATAATTTATTACTTTGAATAAAAAAAGTGTTTCATAATTATTTTTAAATGGTTAATAATAAATATTGCATTGTAGTTGATTTACATATTTTGATAATTTTGTAATTTTTTTTTATAAATTTTTGAATAGATATTTCTTTTTAAATTTCTTTCTTTATAAAAAAGGTAAATAATAAATATATATGCATAATATTTCATGCTGTGTTTAAGTTTCTTGGATTTTCTTTCATGTTATTGATGCTCATTTTAATTATGATGGACTACTTGGTACTTTTTACAAGTGTTGAAGTAAGCAGTATGAGTCTATATTTCCGAGATGAGGTATTATGTACATTATTTGGACTATTGTCCTCATCTTTGTTGCCATGTTCTCAAGGACCCATGGCACAGTGGATAAAGGCGTTAGTTAGATCCAGTGACAGGACAGTGACAAAGAGTGCGAGTTCAATACCTGGTTAAGGCAGTGGAGAACTTTCAGAGGGGAATTAACAGGAGATAACTGACATCCATTAGACATGGCATGTGGAACTAGAACAGTCTACCCCAGTGAGCAAAATAAAGGGTTCAGTTCGATATTCCAACCACCTGATGAAGGCCAGAGCATACAACGGCCAAAACGTGATAAACATGGCGAGAAAGATGAGGACTATAGTACAAAATAGTAAGCTGTATGAATCAGAAATTCCAAAATAGCCTATGAAAGGACTTGAACTCTCACCCATATCCTGGGAGCCAAATCTAGTTATATACCAACAACTCTCTTCAGACCATTTTATTCAGTTCCTATCACATAGCAGTGATACGAACTGTTCATCTTATGTGGTTTGAATTTCTTACATGAAGTATTACCTGTTTATGGATTTCCTTTGACAAGAAATTAATAAAAGCTATCATTGCTTTTAGACAGTTCGATTTTTTTGTAAGCAGCTGTGACAAGAAAACATGGCTAATCATTACAGAACATGAGTATAAAAAGTATAAATCAACTGAGCATTTAGTTAGAAAAAAATCATAAAGTTAGAAAAAGTTGTGTATTTGTGCATGTGTAAGCGCTAAAAGGCTGACATAGGAATAAAATCTGTCTAATAGTGACTAATAGTCACATTATTAGACTAATAGTGACTAATAAAGAAAGAATTGTAGATTTACTTACTTGTCTCCAAGTGAACCTGAATAAAATAAACCCTGTAAGAAAAAAAAAAGATACACAAATATTAATTTAAAATAAACAAATCCAATTCTCATTAAAAATAGACAAATCCAATTCTCATTAAAAATACTTTAGAAAGCTATCAACATATTTATTTCAAAATTAAAAGTATTTAAAATAGATTTTAATCATATCTTAACATTGAGAAATACAAAACAATTTTATCAGAGAAAGAATATTTTTTAAAATAAATAAATACTTTACAATTATTAACATGAGTGCTTGAATATATTAGTAATAAAATGTCTACCAGAGAAGCAATGAAGATTGGAAGGGATAAGGGAAGGAATGAGAAGATACAAAGGGCAAGAAGAAAGGATAGAACGTCTTGGTTGCCAACATGAAATTTCTATGGGTTCAGTGAGTTAATAGGAAATCTGTTGAGTTGTATGTCAAGTAATGAGTATCTACATTCAACTGTGCCACATTAATGTAATAAATTTGACAATTATCAAGTGGTGAGAGGTTTTGTTTTATTTGAACTTAGAATGGGAAGGTTTGTTTTGTTTTATGGCACATCAATCTCAATGGGTTATTTAATGCTGACAAGATTTTTATTGCTGGTAATTTTTTTCCCTTCCTCTTACTTGCTTCTCTGAAAATTACAATCTTCAAATCTTATATGTAAAAATTCAATACTTATTTCTGCTTTCTCTAGTAGGAGTTGTCAAATTCATTTCTTATAAGATTTAAAAAAAAAAAAAAAAAAAAAAAAAAGAAAAAAGTAAAAAATGTTGCAAAGCATATTTATACACTTTTGTCAGGTAACATGGTGTTAGAGATGTTGTGCTTTCTTCCCTTCCCTAGAGAGAAACTAGAACGAACCATACTAACTGATGGACACCACTTGTAAGGAATTTTTTTTAAGGCTGGTGGTGTTACCAGTGATATGGTATTTTAAAAAAATTTTGTACTAAATTAATGATCTTATATTGCACTATTTTTTATAAAAGTTTTCTTGTAGTGATTTCTTTTCTAGACAGTGTGTAAAAATCCAAGCACTTTTGGCTAATCTATTAGCTATAATCAAGGTTGTTTTTTTGTTTTTTTAACTGATTATATATATATATATATATATATATATATATATATATATATATATATATATATAATTTGTGTGTGTGTGTATTTAGGCAGAAATCCTTCTTTCATGCACATTTTATTGAATCCAACCAACAAGGTGCTTTGATTTAGATTTTTATACAATTTCTCATGTGATCTAATAATTTTTTTTTCTTTTCAGATGATAAAGTGTATAAAAACTGACCAAATGTTCTTTTTATCCGAGTGTTTTCCGCTATACATTTAGCCATTTTCAAGGTTTAAATCTATTAACTCTTAATAGTCAATATATTTACACATGCTGGTTGAATATATAGAACAATAGAAGTAATAATATTCATCAATTATTTACAGTATTTTTACTTTTCACTAGCCTAAAGTCTACCTGAAAACTTTCTTCAAATTAATGTTCTATCTATCTATCATTATATATATATATATATATATATATATATATATATATATATATATATATATATAATATATATTATTGAATCTCAGTATTGCAACTTCAATAGTATGGAATGTATAAGGGACAAATTTATTTAAACTTATTAAAATTTGAGGAAAATTTTGGTTATGAAAATGCTTCCCTATGACCCACAGAAAAATGGCCACATGTTTGTAACTCCTGAGTTAGGTCCTCATTTTACAATATGATAACAAATGACACTTACGACAGAACTGGATCCAGCTTTATACTGACACAAAAAAATTTATTTTTTTTAAAAAGTAAATTACCCTAAGGAAGGTGGTAGTGCCATTAGTATGCAGAGGGTTAAAGAAAGTGAAAAGACTCAGTATAGAGCGGATTGAGGAATGGATAAAAGATGAACAGGGGTCAAGTCAACAGAAGATGGCAGTTGAGGCTGCATTTAAATTTTTAAAGATTGTAGTTTTAAGGGAAGCAAGTAAGAGGAAGGGAGTTTCACATTTGGGAAGTGCAAGAACTACTCACAGAAATATGTAAATAGGAGATTCAGCCATTATATTTATTTCTAAGGGTTTAGAGTTTCAAAGCTATTTTACTGACTGACATATTTGTTTTACTAATTTATTAATACTATTATGAGTGGATGATGGAGTGTTGGATCACAAAAGGCAAGTCAACTTACTTGCAGAAAAGAAAAGAAAAAAAATTACTTGCTGAAATTATTTTCTTTTAAGTTTATAATAAAAAAAACAAAAACAAAAAAAACAAGTTTATGTAAACAAATCAACAAAGAAAAAGAAAATATTTATAAACAAATTCAATTGGAATATGTACTTTGTGTTTAATTCTTATTGATTAACAAAAACAAAACAAAGAGAGTCAAATTTCACATGACAAAACAAATTTTTCACGTGCAAGTAAAAAGGAAGATAAGCCTTACCAAAGAATAAGCTAACATAAATCCAGTGTCCAAATAGCCCAGAAAGGGATCAGCTTTTGTCTGACCTTCGAAAATATGACGTCGATTCCATGTCTGAAATAAAATTGATATTTGGCAATCATTTCATCAAGGGTATTAAAAAAAAAAAAAAAAAAAAAAAAGGCCCCAAACTGAATTTTTTTGATGAAGCATTGTCAGTTCTGATTTTTTTTTTTTATTTATCTATATTTAATATCATCATCATTGTTGTTGTTATCATTATTGTTGCTATTGTTATCATTATTATTATTGTTATTGTTATTATTTCTTCTTTCTTTCATCTTAATTTCAATTGCTTTTTATCTGTCCTCCTGGATTGCTATTTCACAATTGTTTGTAAGCAATAAGGACAGGAAATAATGAGCAAATATCCAGCAAGACTAACTCAAATTGCTTATCCGCATGAGCCTGTCTTATGGTGACAGCTGTTTTACCAATTAGGTTACAAAGGTCACCTGTTGTAGACAGGTAAATCTAAACAGATATGACTAGATAGAATTTTCTTTGTTTGCATATCACTTATTAAAAAAATCATATAATAATATGCCAGACAAAACTGATATTTCAACACATCCATGAAAAATAAAATATACTTGTAAAAGCCAAAGAGGAAACGAATTCATGTTTTCTCAGACTAGATTTTTAGAAGTAGAAATAAAGTAAAAATACTTACTTCATTGGGTAAAAGCCAAACTGAAGCATTTGGGAAAAAACCATCTGAAGTCCATTCAGCGGAAATAGAAGATTTGACATTACTGAGCGTTTTCCGTGTTGCATGGAAAAAAGCATAACTAAAGAAAAAAAAAAAAAATAAATGATTAATCAAGTGTTTTCTGAAATGCTGAGATTATTATTTAAACTGGTATCCTCATCTTTGTTGTTTTGATAGTTCCTCAATTGTCTCAAATTCTGAAATGAAATATTCTTTTTTCCTTAAACTATACAGACTAGCATCTTGCCATTTTGATAAGGTTGTAATAACCGATTTGATGTTAAAACTTCACAAAGTATATCCATACCCAATCATTTCGAAGAGACTTTCAAGAAAATAGCTTACATGTTTTTTTTATGCTTTTTTTCAGCAAGAACAACTCATAGATCAGACTAACCAGAGATTAATATTACACCTGAAGATGGTTGGAGTGTGAACTGGTCAAACTATAGTAATCAAAATACAATGAGAAAATGTTCAATGAAGATAAAATAGATAAGTTTCTCAGATTTTCAATCCCATCACCTTGATTCTTTCAACAGATGGCTGTGTTTATTAAAAAGAAATCTGTTGATGTACATTAGGGACTTGTTAAGAGTCTGATGAGTCAACTGAGTACAGTGGCTTTGATGATAATTTTCTAGGATGTCACAATTGCAAACAATTTTAAATCATACAATTAAACAATCTATAATAAATAAAATTCTATTTTATTTATAAAATGTAACAATTATTCTGTCCCAGAATAATTGTTACATTTAGTGAAATGAAATGTAGATGTAAATGGAACAACTATTATGGGACAGAGATAGTCCTAAAGTTTCATACATATTAAATTAGAAAAAAGGTTTTTATTTTTGGTTAATTTAGGGAAATAGACAAAATAAGTCATATTTGCAAACACATTTTTATTGTTAAAAAAAACAAACAAACAAACAAAAACAAAAAAAAAAACACTGCATTGAAAGTAGTGGTCTTCAAAAAGTGCAGCTGAACAGTATAGCAGGTGAGGCAGAATGATTCTAAAACAATCAAAGATTTAGAAACAGTTTCCAAAAATTCATATGCCAAAAATAAATAGGATTTCAAAATTTAAAATATTATTATGGATTACTTATAATTGCATGCATGGGTCCCAGTATAAATAGTTATAAATAATTATTGACAGATTTTATCATTGTAAAATTTTTGCATTATATCAAGTATTAAGAATATAGTAACTAGGGTCTGCAAATTGGAGGAGAGAGTTATCAATGATAATGTTCTGACTTCGAATCTGCAGTTATCTCCCTTTAATCCTCTCTGTTTTTCCTTTTTTTTTATTTTTAAATGTACTTTTTCTCACATAAAATTTGGTGAGGAAAAATTTTTGGAAACCCTGATCTAGATATAAATAGACAAAATAAGTCAATATCTGTAAACGTTTTTATTGTTAGAAAAAACTGTGCAGAACCTCTGCTGTGGATTATAGTCTAACTTTGGAGTTATTTTTTTTTCGGGGGGGGGGTGTTGGTCAGCTTATATTATAGAGCAGGTTTGAATGACTTTGAGAAAAGAATGTTTATGGGTAAGTCTGTTTAAAGATGTTAAAATGATCAATTCCTTGTACCGCTCAAGTAAGTACTCGACTCCTCATGTTATCCTCTTCCTTTATAAGAGCAAGATCAGGCCAGAAATGGAGTACTGTTAGCATATTTGGGCAGAAGCTGTGCAGACTTCATTTTGCAGTTTTGACAGAGTTCAAGAGCATCTCCAAGTCCTTGTTGGAGAAGAATTCTTTTTGACACTTGAACCACTCTCTCTCACACAGGCAGGATGTGGCAAGTCTCTCACTGCCATATTGCTACTTCCATGGAAAATGTTCAGACAAACTACATTCCTTGGTTTCGCCAGATCTAACTTTCAAAGCTAGGACCCACTTGCATAGTAGCAATCCACCCACATTCCTTCTATATTTTGTCAGTGAGAAGTAAGTTCCATTTAAACCACTTGTGAACCACTGCTTTGTGGAACAGAATCCCAACAGGATGATTCTCCAATCACTACAATCTTAACCTGAACTAGAATTAACTATTGTCTTCCTCTCCTATCCATGTTAACTACCCCTTAATGTATGTAACCTACTTTCAGTGACCCCCCCCCCTTAAATTGAATTAAAGTACCAAAAATTTCACTTGAAGAGGAAACAGAGCTTGGTACTTTAATTCAATTTAATTCTAATAATTATATTGAAGTTTTCAACTCTTTTTTTTGAAACATGAGAACTCTTGTGTAGCAGAGGAACCATATTTTTAAATAAATAATTATACGAGTTCAAAAAGCATTTCAATCAACACCAAACTTCATTTAGGATAAATGAATACATGAAATCAGACATTGCTTTCAAAATATTTCTGGCACTTAAAAGAATCAAATAAAACACCTACAGTAAAATGGAAATTAACAACAAAAACTAGAATATGTAGGTCATTAAATGACTCATGTCCTTTGTGCATACATGAGAAACTATATATTACTAAGTTTATAAAAAATAAAAATTTACTGAATCAAAGAAATGAAATAGCTATTTTTTGCTGTCATTGTCAAAAATGTTCCTTAAATAATATTTAAAAATAAAATTAAAAAATGGGAGCTGGCAATATACATATATTTGATAGAAAAAAAAAAATTAAATAATGTAAGTAATTCTATTACACTTGTTTTTAAAAAGAAATATAGTCTATTTAGTAATTAAGAGTAAAAATATTTTAAAATTGTAGTTAAATAAAATGTATTCTAACACAAACAAACCTAAAAAAAATCTTCAAGTATACAAGTACAAAAAAATGCCAAAAAACTTTTTGCCGTTAATAAAAAAACCCCCAGACGACATGCATTTAACGGATGTCAGAATTCGTTGAAAAATAAAACCCTACCCTCCCTAAACTTAACCTCTTTTTCGAACGTAACAATAGTTAATAAAAATGAACATGCTACCGCCCCCGTATGAATGATTGGATTTCTCTGTATCCTTGGAAACAGGAAATTATGAATTTATATGTGCGTAAATTTAAAAATAAGTTATTCCAATATTCGCTTGAAGATGAAACAGAACTAATGCTTTTAATTTGATTATATAATTAAATTTAATGTTTTTAGCTACTGTGTAGCGAAAAAAACCCATATTTTCAATCAGTTAATTATATATATATATATATATATATATATATATATATATATATATATATATATACGGGTCATCCACAGACAGACTGTTCCGCTGTATCACAGCTTGTGGCGAGACATCTGATTACTTCAAGCCAGGATCGAAATGTGTGTGTGTGTGTGTGTGTGTGTGTAGTCTGGAAAGCTAATGTAGAGTAATAGAAGAAAAAACAAATGAAAAAAACAAACAAAATAACTGATTATTTCTTGTCACGGTACCAATTGTTCAACTCCAAATGTTTTTATCTAAAACCAGCAACAGATTTTTTTAATGATTAAGTCATCAGAATTTCAATAAATTTTCTGTGCATACAAGTTTGGCTTATTGACTGTCAAATGAAAAGAGATAAAAATAATCTTGTGACAATAACAAACAGGATAAAAATACACAACTTCGGTAAATAAAGAAGAAAAAAATAGAACCAGTCATTATCATAAAGCCCCTAAGATAAGAAGAGATAAACTTCTAAAATCAAATTTCTACAAATATAATTTTAAAGCTTTAATTCAGTGTGAGTGAAATTAAATATATGGAAGCTCAGCTGTATACAAACAAACTCACAAAGTTTTTTGTAAAACTTAAACAGGTTCCCTTAAAAAGAGAAACTAATAGGAAATAACATTTAAAATTTTTTTTTTTCTGGTAGAGTGATTTCAAAATGTGTAAAATGTCCAACAAGACATGGAAAACATCGGATAACTAATGAACATGTTGATCATTTCTATTTGAAATTCCCAGAACTTTTAAGTAACAGATTGTAGGTGAGCAGAGCAGTATTCATTTTTTTCCTGACTCAAAGAATCTCAGTGTAATGTCATAGTTAAGCATGAATAGTGCAATCAAAAAATTCTAAATTCCAACTTAATCAGTTGCACTGACTTTTGTACAAATGCCTTTGGAAAGAATGAATCCATTACATCACCCCTCAGCTATGGGTTAAATAACAGGGTAGACAGTTTAAGAGAGACTGCTCTGAATTCAAAACTAAAGAAGGTAACAGGAAAGCACTCCACTATTTTCTAAGGACCAACTGCGATAATTAACAGATAAAGAAAAGGAAATAGTGGATAGCCATGATCACCTACATCCTGAAGAGACATGAAATTAAATTAATGACTCAAAGATTTTACCTACACATACTCCTGTGTGTGTGTGCATATATATATATATATATGTATATACTACTATTTAAATGCTTACAGTCACACCATGTTGAAACAGCAGTCCCTGTACAATCACCAAAGTTAAGCTATGTCGAGTGTGGTCAATGGGCGACTGCTTGGGAATACCAGGTGCTGTACGCTTGGATGTGTGGGTGGTGTAATGGATAATGTCTTGGAATTGGAAATCAGAGAGTAGAGAGTAACGTTTCAATTCCTGTCAGGTTTGTTATATTCAATTATGTACAAATACCCTTGGGAAAGGTATAAATCCACTTCTCCCCTCAGCTATGGGTTAATTAGTAAGACTTTTATCACTAAACCATTATTATCTCCAAAACACATTACTGCAATCTAAAAAATATTTTCTGGCTTTAAATAACCTGCAAAGGGTAGATAATCCATAGAAAATAAATCAACCAACTAACTTCTATATAAGATTAAAAAACAAAAGATATGACCAGAAGTTAAAACGAATCATATTTTTCCATATATTTCGAAATACATTTTCTCTTTCAGTGCAGAGACTTCTCATCTGCTAACCCCCCCGACACACACGAGGACACACAACTCTGACAACATTACGTGTGTATGTATGTATGTATGTATGTATGTATGTAGATATAGGATTGTGTGATAGTTATAAGCAAAGAAAATTGAAAGTTTGAATTTTCATTGAGGCTGTTTAGATTCACTTCCCACTTGAAAGGCATGAATCCATTTCTCCCTGTACTATGGCCCGCTGTCACATACTTTGACAAAATATCTTAATAGCATGAGTTGTAGCATGCAGGTTGATAGGGAGGAGAAAAAAAGTTAGGTGAAGGATTATTTAGAGAAACCCCGTACGGTCTCATAACTAAATTATCAGAAGTAACAGTAAAAAGAAATTGCACAGCCATAGCTAACAGGTGTAGACATATCAGATATATAAATATATTTTACCTATTTACATAAATAGGTGATAGTGTGTATTCATCAGACTGAATAACTTATCAGAATTAATATTGACAATTGATTTGCTATCTTGTAATGGAAGAATGTAACACATGGTCATTGTAATGTCAGTCAGCGTATCTCCATACAATATGTTCTTGTCTTATAGTGGCTGATCCAGAAACTTCTCATTTTGTTCTTTGCTGTAAACGTCAGAATGTATCACTAACTCAAACTGATTGCATCAGTTGGCATTTCCTGGGAACGGCTTCTCAGTCACATGATTTGAAGCAGAGATAGGCAGAAAACAGAAAATATACAACTTCTGCATACATACACGGCTTTCAGTAGGAAGCAAAATCTACTCTTGCATGTCAAACTGATATAAATAAAAATCTAATTAAAACTGTGAGTAAAGAATTATTATAAAATTGATTTGCTCAAGTTTTAAAAAAAAAAAAAAAACAAGTAAGTAATAGATTTCAACAAGTATTAATTTGCTGTTGGGTAAACTTTATTCAGAAAACACCAGTTAATTAAGCCAACTTATATATATATATATATATAGTTGCAAAGTCTAATTAAAAAAAAAAAAAAAAAAAAAAAAAAAAGTTGAAAGTAATTTCTCAAGCTTCATGCTTCTTCCATATTTTTTGCTACTTTTAAAATCAGCTGGGTTACAAATTTAAAGTCAATTCAAAATTTAGTAATGCTGACCTTTCAAATGATGTCTAATTCACTACCTGTCTACCATTTGTATAGAGCAATATTTCATTAACAAACAGGTGGGATATCTCCTTTGTTATACAATCCTGTTGTGAAGAAATCCGATTTTAATGCAGTTCTATATATTCTTCAACTCGGAAAAAGCACAACTGTAGGAAGTTTCGCCACAAGATGTTACTTCTGAAAGCCTATTTTATCAATTTCTAAATTTTTCTACTTGTGTAACTGGGAGGGGGTCTTGTAACAGAGAATCAGATCGGCCTGATAAAAAACTGAGTTGTTTGGATGTGGTGCTGTAAGCACCCGGAGTTGCATCCTCTTCCACAATGGGCTCTTGAGGGAAGGTGGCACTGACTATTTGCACAAGAACAATACTGGCCAGGTATTAGCCAATGGTTAGTGTGGGTCCAGGACTGGGAGAGATATATAACGCCAGTGTTTTTCGCAGTCAAGGAGGTTCTCTTGACATGCGGATGTGTGAAAACCAGACAAGATGAACACAGGGATTTTAACAGAACATGAGCTAACTTGGTATTAATTAATGTTAATGGAAAGAAAAAAAAGGAAATTGAAAATTTCACAACAGTTGACTTCAATACTTGTATTCAAAATCTTGTAGTTCTAAATGGGAAACTAATCATTGAGAGAAAAAACAAACAATAAACAAAAAGTAATTATTTCTGAATAAGTAAGATAAAAAATAAATTGAAAGCATTCAATTCTGACAATAAACTATTTTATAACCTATTTTTTTTTTTAAGGTATCATCTCAAATTCTGAGAAAAGTTATTTTAATAATTATTAATCTTTGTGGTTGTTATGACAAAATTTTGGAAAATCCATTCTAGTCTTTTTCAAGAATACAGGTTGCGATGGCTAAATGGTCACAAGAACAATACTGGCCAGTATTTTACATTTTTAATTTTGCACATGTGCATTGTTTTTGATTTTGTCAATTGCACAGTATAGCAGGGCCAGTTGGGCATGTCTGTGAGGAATAGAGCACCATTATGCAATTCACTCCACCAGAAATTTGGAAACAGCCTACTTGGCATTTGCATTGGAAGCGCCAATACAAACATTTCAGAGTATTTGGGTGTCAATCTGAGGACAGTACAGAGGAATCGGAAAGAGTTGGAGTGGCTAAGGGTGGCTGCTGTAAGAACCTATGTCTGGCAACAGGACTCTGCACCATGACATACAAGCAGGAGAACCCAGTCATGGCTGTCAGACAATTTTTGCGACCACATCATCCCTTACATCTGACCACCTAACTCCCCAGACTGCAGCCCTCCTTGATTATGTGTGGGGTGCAGCTGAGTGAGAGACTATCAAAATTTCTTATAACACCAAAGATGAACTGAAGGCAAGGATTATGGAAGCATTCACAATCTTAAATAAGGTGACCTTCCAGAAGAGTTGCAGGAGATTCTGAAATCATCTGGAGGCTGTGGTTGAAGCCAATGGTGATTTTATTGAATAAATTTACTCTTTAGTATTTCAAGATATTTTTCTGTAATTTTGGTAAATATATCTGTTAAAATGAAATGTCAGTGTTAGTTTCAATTTTGGCATTATTTAAACAACAATTTATCCATGGCATCCTGTATATGTAAAGAGGATTTTCTTTTCCTTCTAGTTGTGAGAGCAACCCAGAAAATGAATGCAAATAAAAAATATGAGAAATATTTACTGATTGGACTCAAAATATCACATGAAACCTCTAGGGCAGTGATCCTCAACTGCTGTGCCATGGTACACTGTTGAGCTGTGAAATATAGTCACTGCATACATATTTATCTCCACTAATTTTACTGAATTAAATATTGCTTTCATTGAAAAAGAAAATTCAGAAATTAAAATTCTATTAAGTTGTGATAAATTATTGAAGCATAATTAAGTATGTAAAAAAAAAAAAAAAAAACAAAAAACAAAAAAAAACAAAAACCAAATGAATTCTTCCTTGGTTCCCCAGACTAAACCTTCATGGCTAGGATCCACCATCCACTTGTAGCAAACCACCCACATTCTCTCTGTATTCCACTGTTGAGAAGTTCCACTTGAACAGCTCCCTCTCGAGAACCACTGCTCCGTAGAACTGACTCTCAAGAAGATGTGGTAAATTTTCATTTTAACACCCGAGCTATTTTCTTTCAGAAATTAGTACGCGTTTCCGTAAAGCAATTTTTTTTGTACTTAATGTAAGAATAAAGTTAACTTTCAAATATATGTAAACATCGACAAATAAAAGAATAACAAAAGAAAAAAAAAAAAAAACACCTAACCCTAATTTGAAAGTTAACTTTCTTCTTTAAAAAAAAAAAAAAAAAAAAACACCTAATGTTAAACTGTTCAATTGTTAACCATTATCTTCCCCTTCTATTTGTACAAAATGCCTCCTAACGTAACCCTCTAGAGTAGCTCCTGAGCCTTGTACAGGGTGAACCTTTGTATTTAAAAAAAAAAAAGAAAAAAAAAGTTCAATTGTACTGAAGCAAATTGTACCGATTTTTATTCTTGTTTAGATTTTAATTTCTATTATTTTTTTTTTTTTTTCATTTTAAGAATCCTAGAGAATTTTCTTTTTTTACATCACTGGAAAAAAAAAAATTAAAAAAGAAACTAACTCGGATCTCTCTTTTTCCTTTCAGTTACATAAAGAGAAAAAAAACTATAGAATTGAGTTTCCTGACACGTATGTGCTGCCGTCATTATTTTAACTAAAACTTAGTCTACTAAATGTTTTTAGTGTTGTTAACTTTTTGTCGTAACAGCACTAAATCTGAGGCCCAATTATTATTCAAACTACAATACATTCATATTCATTAGAATAACCTTCCTTGTCTTTATTTAATCACAAGCGAAGAATACATTGGCAAAAAAATGTGATAAAATAAAAATAAGAATAAAGATACTTAGTAACTTTTGAGTAACTCTAGTTAGTACGAATAAAACTTCAATTATTTTTTTTTTATATGACAATTTCAACTCATAAAAATAAAAAAAAACTATCAACTTGCTGGAATTGTAAACATTAATCGAAGTCATTTTTAGATATATTCTAAAAAATAAATAAATAATGTGAAATTACAATTTAATTAAAATAAAACTTAAAAAAATTGACAAACGCATTCTCTAAGTATGAGTCTTGGTAAAAAAAAGTACGGGATCAAATGAAAACAAGATGACGTTTTCATACGAGAGACACAAAGTGCCGGAAAATAAAGAACACAAAAAAAGTTAAGACATAAACAACCCCATAAATTAGCAAGAGTTTCGTGGATATTGTGTGGTGTATGCACTCATCAGGGGACTTGATTGTAGAATTCAATTTAATTACAGAAATTAAAACTATAAAATGAGTAAAATTAATTAAAATTTAAAAATCTTAATTTTAAATTTAACATTATGAACAGTTTGAAGCAGCAAAGGACAATCAATTCGACACATCACTGTAAAATTTACACTCGACGTTCAAATATAAGTTAGAAACAAAAAAATTAAATGCAAGCAAAGGAAAATCAGAAATTATCTTTCAATCTCACGAATTAAACATCTGTGAGGTTTACACAATTATGGTCTTGATCAGCTTCCGTACTTTTTAACAGGGAGGCAATTTGTTCGTTTCAGTCGAACATTTTAAAAAGGATCGATTTTAAAAATAATAATCGAAGATTTATTTTAAGGGTCACAATAAGAAGTTATTTGATCCTCAAATTCTTGAAAAATGAAAACATTGCATGGCTTCAAAATATCAACAAGGTTTAGCAGATAATGACACATCTTGGTAAATTTGGTAAATTTTCATTTGATCGGATAAAAAAAAACATGTAAAAAAAATAAATAAATATTAGAAAAAGAATTAAAAATACAAAAAAAAAATCATGTAAGAAGATGATACAAAGAAAATATTTAGAAATATTGAAGTAAAGTTTTAAAATAAAATAAAAAGTGAAAGCACTGACCTCGACATTTTTTCTTCATATTTTTACACAAGAAAAGAAATGTAAGAAAGATTGAAAAGGTTTTTAGAAGAATACAAATAATAAAAGAAAAAAAAATAGGTATTTTGAGTACTTACCTAAAAAATGTTAATATGAAAATAAGAAGATGATACAACGTGTAGCCACCGCATGAAAGAGCCATTCTAATGAATTATTAACAGATTTCTTTTTTCTTTTTTTTAATCTATTACGATTTATTTTTTTTTATCTCGAAATGTAGGTAAATAAATAAATCACACTAAAGCTGACAAGGAAATACCAATTCTTATCTAATATCGCCCCCGAAAACTAGCCTTTAAACTTAAGACTGGAAAATACGGAAGAAAAGAAAGAGTAAAAATTGTTTTCGAGTCACGTGTAAATATAAATCCGTTTCAGTTTTTCAAGTGATTATTCGATTATTACAGAAGGAAGGCATTTTTTTGTACATAATGGCAGGAAGACAGTCGTTAATGATTTAAAAGAAAGAAACATAAACGGCTCGATAAACAGTGCACTGTGAAAAACGAACTTTTAAAACAATTTAAGCGAAGCCGCTCTAAACAGATAAGCAATGACTACGCACTGCAACAAACATTTCACTACTGAAAAGTCAATTGATAGCATCCAATATATATACCAGTGAGAGACCCACGGCCTGGTTGCATGACCTCTGAGCATTTAACTCCTCTCTTTCTCTCTCTTTCTCTCTCTCTTTCTCTCTCTCTTTCTCACTTTCTTCTCTTCTTGTGTGTTCACTCTTTCTCTAACTTGCCTTACTGACTCAGCAACGTATTTTGATTCACTAATGATCACCATTATGAGTGGCATGGATAGAAGAGAGTTTAGTTATTATTATTTATATGAATTGAAAGAAAGAAACAAGTATTTAATAATAATAATAATAATAATAATAATAATAATAGTAATAATAATAATATGGGACATGGAACATCAACAATCCCCGTTGTAGTTGGAGCCCTCGGATTGTTTGGAAAAGATTCCAGTAGACTAATTGAGGGGATCCCTGGAAGCCCATGCCTTAAAGAAATACAAAAAAAAAATTCTCATGAATACAGCCCACACCTTACGAAGGGCTTTGTCTATGTAATTTTTTTTTCTCCCTGTGGAAAATGTCATGATACCATTTCTAACGTCAGGTCCCTGGACGGGACCCGGAAAGAAATGAGTACACATCAGAAATCAATCGAAAATAAAATAACAACAACAATTGCTGCAAGAAATAAATAAAATAGAATACAGCGAAATGTGGAGATGAGATCGACAGAATGAATGATGCAAAAAAAATTGCTTCAGAAAAAATAAAAGGACAAAATAGATATGACTGGGTGGGAACGGCTACCCACAGGAAACTGTACAAATGACTGGAATTTACATCGCTGTATGGCTGGAATGCACAAAATAAAATTTGCTAAAAATATCTATCTATCTATCTATCTATCTATCTATCTATCTATCTATCTATCTATCTATCTATCTCAGTCTCTTCATATCTATCTATCTATCTATCTATCTATCTATCTATCTATCTATCTATCTATCTATCTATCTATCTCAGTCTGTTCATTATCTATCTATCTATCTATCTATCTATCTATCTATCTATCTATCTTAATACAAATATAGAATAGCTGGTCGTGATAAAACCGTGCTCGATGTAAATTGTAAAATAACAGAGACTACTAATAAATACATATATTTGTTTTTAATGTTTGGTGAAACTTTGAGTTTCATGCATGTTGTGCCTGACTATTGCCACGTGCATGAAACACAGAGTTGTATCAAACGGCTACGACCAAAATGTATATTTATTATTAATATCAGATTTAGCTCTGTAATTTGACATCGAGCACTGTTTTATTACTACAAGTACTTCCGTGTGCTATATATATATATATATATATATATATATATATATATATATATATATATATATAATATAATCTGTATGGAATTTCCAGGAGGATAGAGATCCAGGGAGTGCTCTATGTCAAAAGACAGAGCAAAATTATTATTAATTAAAGAATATCAAACATTTAGAATCACATAGGTAATAAAATAAAATGTCATAAAAATTATTACCTATGGGATTTTAAGCGTTTGATATTCTTTAATTAATTAATTAATATATATATATATATATATATATATATATACATACATATATATATAATATATATATATATATATATATATATATATATATATATATATATATATATATGTATTGTAATAAAAAGAAAGAACTGTAAGATATATAATCCGCTGTTCTTATTGATATTTTTTATTTTTACAAAACAGTGCTCAATGTGAATTGACAGAGCATGAATATAATAAATTAACTGATTTAAAATATGTTTCCATCGCTACACAGGAATTACCATGTTTCAAAAGCAGAAAAGAAAAATTTAAAATTTAATTATATAATTAAATTAAAAGCATTAGTTCAATCTTCAATCTAATTTTGGAAAAAAAATTCGCTTGAAGATGAAACAGAACTAATGCTTTTAATTTAATTACATAATTAAACTTAAAATTTTTAGCTTCCATTTTTGAAACATGTTAATTCCTGTGTAGCGAAGAAACCATATTTTAAATCAGTTAATTTATTATATATATATATATATATATATATATATATATATATATATGGATATTGTTATCTGACACTACTCCAAACGTTATTTTATGGATACCCATGTTTTAGTAGACGCCCTGTTTTTTTTAACAGTGCGTTCTAGAGACTTAAAAAATGTGTTTGCTCTTCAGCGGGGTTCAAAAATGCGTTCCGTTTAGTATGAGAAACAACCGTTTGATGCTCTCTGTAGCCGGGTCTAAACCACTCTGGCTCATACGATGGTTTCGCTTTCAAAGGAAGGCGCAGGTTTTTCCTGTCTTGAAAAATCTGACCTGCGTTTACCTCCAGTCTCCATGTGTGGGTGGTGAAAAGTATAATGCCTGAGAATTGTTAATCAGAGTTCAAATTCCAGTTGGGTTCGTTGTATTCACTTCTGCTCAAATACCTTTGGGAAAGCTATGAATCCACATCTTCTCCCCTCAGCTATGGGTTAATTAGTAAAACTTGTATCACTAAATCATCACTATCTAAAAAAAAAAATCTTATAATTTAAAAGTATTTATGGCTTTAAGTAACCTGCAATGGGTTGCTAAACCGTAAAAACGAATAATTTAATTCCTGTTTTTGTTCCCTCTCCTTAATAATTTTTTTTTCTTTTTCTCCTATTCTTTCACACTCAGTAACCCCCCCCCCACACACACACACACGCACACACTTGTGTCTTTGTGGCTTTATTGCCGTGCTTGGGGTGAAATGATTAAAAACAAAAAAAATCTTCAGAGACATTTCTAACATTTCCCTTACAGGGTACAAAGGTTAGCAACGAGAAAGTTGGTATCTTTTTTTTGTTAAAAACAATAATTAAAATAACCACGAGTTGTTATTATTTGATTTAAAAGCGATTTACTCTTTCGAGTTCAAATATGCACCAGATACCACAGTTTACTTACTTCAATGAAAGTTCAGATGATAGATTTCGACTGAAACAGAGTTCAAAGTTCAACACTGAAAAGAGTGTCTGTTTGGAAATGTAACAGGAAAATGTTTATTTTCTAACCATTTTTTTTTATTATTGTACGAGATGGTGCAAAAGTCTCCGTCCAGAGGGAAACTCAACTCTTTTCGATCAAACTGTCACCTTAAACACAGAATATGAAAATGTTGCCCCCCGCTCCAACACACTGCGACAGACAGTGAAATCACGAGACATTTTTTTTTAAAAGAATTTTAATCATGATTCTTTTTTCAGGTCGAGTAACCATACTGCCACAGGATGGGTGTTTTCATCAAGAAATAATCTCTCTAGATGCATTGCCAACCAAGATGAAATCTTCTTGTCTGTCTATTAGGCGATGACTTGTGACTGTCAACTTCTAGTAGCAATAAACGTCTGCAATAGATTTGGCTATAACACTTGTAGCCAAATCACAGTTCAAACGATAGTCCGTCGTAACAGTCCAACAGGCAACGTAGAAACGATAAAATGGGGTCACAAATCTAACCTTCACTTCTCACCAGCAAAAACGCGTGTTCATCCACCAACCTCAAATCTGTATATTTATTGTATATTAAAATACAATTGTGGCACGTGGCCCCAAAAAGGAGAGGGTTGAGGCTGGTCATCGCTATCTTATACCTAGCAAATCCGATTCACGACCCTTTCACTCCTTACAATTTTCACATTCACCATAAAAAAATCGTCCATCACCAATGGGCGGGATATATGGAGAACTAGGGCTACCCAGACGTCTAGTTTCCCCTCTTGGCCTTGATAGCAGAGTCCAAAGGAGAGGATAAACCAATACAGTTTGGTACCAGCGCGGCTGCAGGAGTTGCCGGAAGGTAGCACAAAGTGCCGTCCATCCGCCTTAGGGGCTCCACTCCGGGTTTGAATTCAGATTTGTCCTTCTCCTAGACCAGTTGCCATAGAACCCAGTCTGTCCTGCTATTTACCCATAGATGGAGAGAGAAGAGGATTCATACCTTTCCCAAGGGTATTAGTACGTAAGTGAATGTAATGGATTCGACTGGAATTCGTATTCGGCTCTCCGATTCCTCAATCTAAGCCGCTATCCATTACTCCACCGTGCCTACTCGCCGTGGAGTAGTTGCCCAAAAATCTTACACCCCGACGCACTTTTTTTTTTTTTTTTTTTTTACTTATGGAGTCATTTGAATGCTGTGAGGAAAAGAGACAAAACGAAAGGAACTCGTAGTAGTTAGAATGGCGAATATAACATCAATTGTGATGATAGGAGTTAATCCCAAATTCAGAGAGGCGCATACCTGTATAAATTCAATGACAAATATGTATAGTATAAGTATAGAGTCTATGAAGGTGTGGCTGAATAATTAAAACGCTAGTGTTTCGACTATAAGACCTGAGTCTGAATCTCGCCCTGGTCGACGATGTAATCATATCGTTCAGGGTCTGGTACCGTTGGGAAGTGCCTGAAATGCGTACTACCATTGTGACTGAAATTTGGTAGATGAAACTAGTACGTAGTCTGTAGTGAAATTCAACATGCAGTGTTGCTTCCTATGTCCGCACTGCTATTTTAATTTCTTTCCATACAAGTTGACGTGCTCGCCTCTTTTTGTATTCGTCGTCAAGATTGTATGAAAAAACGCAAAGAAAATTCATTTTTAAATGCAATTTTTTTTTAAGCGTTTCACCCCAAGCAAAGCTGGAAGCCATTAGCACGCAAGGAGTTACAGAGAGTTGGAGCGAGAACAAAAAGGAGTGATAGAGGAAAGGATGAAGAGACGGTTAGGGGATAGATCAGGGCATCTGGAGACGTCGATTGACATACAATTTGAATAATTGGGGATTATAGCTATCAGGGAAACAGGAATAAGGGAGGGAGTTCCACAGGTGAGAGGTGCGAGACATGAAGCTATTGAAGTAGAAGAGATGGCTACACTTAACAGTTTCGACAGTGAAAGGGTGAGAGCGAGATGCCAGCCTAGTAGAACGCTTAAATTCATGAAGTCTGGGAAGCAGCGAAAGCAGCTCAACGGAGCAGTTACCATGAAAGTATTTGTAAAAAACACAGACGGCATGTTTGTGAGAGAGCGACTGCAGACGAGATGCCAGATCAGGGCCAATTGCATTGCATATCCATCCCTGGATCTTATTCATTACTATAATTTTCATCATTATCAATAACAACTTTCAGATGATTCACAAGTTTAATTAACTGTTCTGGTAAAGGTTTTTTGATTTGAAAAAAAAAAATAATAGAGAATTATTTCAAGCTGTTCATTAAAAGAATGTTCAGAATAGGTGGTATAAGATTTGAAGAATAGCTGTATAAGATTTGAAGAATTGCTGTATAAGATTTGAAGAATTGCTGTATAAGATTTGAAGAATAAGGTGGGTGTAGAATTTTTCTTATTCGAGGTCATCAATCTTCGCAGTTGCTCCGCTTTGTTTGAGATGAATCAAACTTGGACTCATTTCCATCAAAACAGTGTTTTAATGCTCTAACTACTGATAATAGATGTCTGCTGTAATCGTGATATTGACGACTTACAGCTTAAAGTAGAATACACCAACACGTCGCCTTATATCATTCAAAAATAGCTTTCTTTATTTCATTACCGGTTATGAATCTATTCAAACATGGCGGTATGCTCCCTCTTATTTTACGGTTGGCTTCTGTCAAACAACCGCAGACATATTTTTCAAATTTAAACATTTATCAAGATAGTTGAACATAGTAGCAAATCGTTGAATGGTTTGAGTTTTGGAACAAATTCTATTAACTGTAATAGCAGAATATCTACAGAATTCCGATAAAAGCAGCTCATCGTGAAAGTCAACATGACGACTTGTTTGGTAAACACCCCTGTAACTGAATTCACCATTCAGCAGTTTTTTTTTTTCGTTTAAATGATCTATATCATAAAGCAATTAATTTTGTAGCGTACTTCGGCCTTTTCTTACGTCTTTTGGACTCCACAGAGGCGTCAGTCTTTAGGAAAGTCAAGTTAATAATTAAATTGAATCGTCCTGTGATGACGTAACTTACTCGTTTAAAACTGAACGAGCCTGTTATAGCAAGAGCGGGTTATCATTTCGGCATTTTAAAATAGTGAACATATCATCTATAATCTATCGAGATGGGATTTCAGGCATTACTTATGAGATGACCCGACAGTATGATTTGTTATCGTTTAAGCAGATTAGAATAATGAAAACATCATTCAATCTGTCACCATCAGATTTCGTACATTACAGATCTATCTATCTCAGCTTGTTCGCAATCTCTCTCGATCTATCTCGGTCTGTTCCTATCTATCTATCTATCTATCTATCTATCTATCTATCTATCTATCTATCTTATTCTGTTAATCTATCTATCTATCTATCTATCTATCTATCTATCTATCTATCTATCTATCTTATTCTGTTATCTTATTCTGTTAATCTATCTATCTATCTATCTATCTATCTATCTATCTATCTATCTATCTCAGCCTGTTCGCAATCTCTCTCGATCTATGTTGGTCTGTTTCTATCTATCTATCTATCTATCTATCTATCTATCTATCTATCTTATTCTGTTAATCTATCTATCTATCTATCTTATTCTGTTAATCTATCTATCTATCTATCTATCTCATCCTGTTCTATCATCTATCTCAGCCTCGTTCTATGTTGGTCTCTTGTTGGTCTATTTCTATCTATCTATCTATCTATCTATCTATCTATCTATCTATCTATCTTATTCTGTTAATCTATCTATCTATCTATCTATCTCAGCCTGTTCGCAATCTCTCTCGATCTATGTTGGTCTGTTTCTATCTATCTATCTATCTATCTATCTATCTATCTATCTATCTATCTTATTCTGTTAATCTATCTATCTATCTATCTATCTATCTATCTATCTATCTATCTATCTTAATCTGTTAATCTATCTATCTATCTATCTATCTATCTATCTATCTATCTATCTATCTATCTATCTCAGCCTGTTCGCAATCTCTCTCGATCTATGTTGGTCTGTTTCTATCTATCTATCTATCTATCTATCTATCTATCTATCTATATATCTATCTATCTATCTATCTACTCCTATGTTTGTTTTTCCAATCCAAGGCCATAAATCCTATTGTCTTTTGGACATCTACGGAACAAACTACAGCGGATTCTGACCCAAATTTCTCACCCACATGTGACACAAGAGGATAAAATAGTGGCAAATGAGCGGAGTGCAAAATTACTTCAGTTTTTTTTTCTTACATTCATTACTTTATTATACAACCAACCATTTTATGATGTCTTTTTTCATAAATCTAACCTCCTCATTTTTGTTGTTGCTACCCCAACGTTTCGGCCGTTGTGCTTTCCGGCTTTCTTCGCGTGTCTTTCGATCCGAGTAACTTTCAGGGAATTTCGATCTGAACCCTTTATTAAATCAACGGCAGAGATTCTTCTCTTTCTGCTATTCATATCTAGAGAAATCTAATATTGTTCTTTTTAGTATTCCTTTCTAGTTCAGTTATTACTTACCCTGTCTGCCTTGAGTCTGACTATCCAGCCCAAGGTTTGAACACAATTACTATACCACCGACAATAGTGTCGAGGATCAAAGTGTTCATCACGACTTACGATCAGTTCCTATTTTCTGTCTTTAATACGTGATTTTCTGGAAGCATACTTAGTAAGTATTGAGAGTTAGAAGGTACGGTGGAGCGGCGTGGATTAAGGAATCAGAGAGCCGAGTTCGAATTCCACCCGAATCTATTACATTCACTTACGTGCTAATACCCTTAGGAAAGGTACGAATCCTCTTTTTCTCCCCCCCCCCAAGCTATGGGTAAATAATAGGAGAGACCGGGTTCTAGAGCCTTGGATGGCAAATGATCTAACGCTAAAAGAAATGGCAACCTACTACGGAAAAAATCTGCCTCGTCAGTCATGTATTGAAAGATTCATGATCGCCTACCCATGCATCATGCATGACACATAACTGACTGATTGACAGTTGTCGTTGCTGGTAATCTGATTGTCATGGGTTTAAACTATGAAAAGTGACGCACATTGGATTAGGGTACGTTTGAAAAACCTCGTGGCAATTTCTAATTGGCGAAAGGGAAATATTTCTAAATAGATTGGAAGAAATTCTCTGTCGAAATTAGAATATTTCGTCTGACTTTGTGTCAACTGTTTGGAAAAGAAACAGATAGGTCTGGGTGTCATTTGGTGAAATGCTACATGAACAACCTACCAATGTCTGTTAGTGACCAATAGATGGAGACTTTAGATTAGGGCTCTGCTTAAGCAGTCGACATTGTTCTACAATATTATTAAAGAAGCCTTTGTCATTATCAGCTAATTCGAAACGCGTTTGGAAATAATCTTATATTATCAGATAGAGGAAATACAATTTTGATTTGATAAAAAATATTATATCTAAAAATTTACATAACCTTTTTTATCAGAGTGTAAAAGTCCTTCTGTACATAATATTTTCAAATAAATTAAATTAAAACTGTTCAAGTCATATCTTAGAAATTTTAAAAATCATTTCCTCTAAACTTTTTAAATCATTTCTAAGTGCTAAACGCTCAAATACACATTCCTCATTAACAAACATTTTGTCTATAAAGCATTAAAATGTTACCATCGTAATTTTTAATCCGAAACTTATATAATTATATTCAAACATTTGGAAATTAGTGTAGTTACTGCTGTATTAGCCACATCACCACGTAATTTTATCTGGTGATAACTTAAGTCTATTTATGAAAAGCATCTTTTGTTGGTAAGTTTACAGGTAAATGAATTGATAATTGGTATAGGATATCTATCAGTTTCTGCAATACTGTTCAGAGCACCTGTAATTACTGGAGTATCTATAATAACCGTTAGACTTTGAAACAAGATGGAAGAATCTTTTCGATTCAATTTTAGAAGTGAAGATCACTCCATTGACCTTCTTTTCCTCCCTGATTCATAGTTGGGAGTCCAGGTTTCATAATCTGTGACACTTCCATTTTGGAAGGTACTGTTCGTTCTCTGCCATTGTAGAAGCTTTTAGCAGCAATCAGCCTCTGTTCTTTCATGAAGTCTCTGAACATTATGGGAACAAAATTTGACAAATCCTTCAACAGCCAAGAGATTGCACTAATTAGCAAGCACTGACACCATTCACCTGAAAGGCTTTCACACGTTCTGTAATAGATTCTTTTTTCAGTTGTAATAAAAGCATCTATTTGGGCTTGTTCTTATTCACAATATCAGCGGACCTGCCACTATGTGGCCAGTCACTAAGATCACTTTCGATTTTCTCTTGAGCATTGCCATTAACTCGAGCGAATTATCTCCTTACACTGTTTACATCAAATACAGTAATTCCATAAACATTCATTAAGCTTTTGTGAACGTCTGTGGTATTCTCTTTCCAATACATAAATTATAAGATGGCTCATTGCTTCCTACGTGTTTTCGGAGGGGTAGCCATTTTGAAAGAAAAATTATGGGTAGAAAAAATAAAGGTAACTTGACAAATATTTGTCATGGAGATTTTTATAAAAAATAAAGGTAACTTGACAAATATTTGTCATGGAGATTTTTAGAAAAAATAAAGGTAACTTGACAAATATTTGTCATGGAGATTTTTAGAAAAAATAAAGGTAACTTGACAAATATTTGTCATGGAGATTTTAAGATTTCCGGATAAAATGTACAATTCTGACTATTATTTTTTAAAATTACGTTTAATCAGGCATTATATTTTGATCATATTGAGTGTAACAAGATGATTTTTTCGTTTTACAGCAAAGACTATTGAATTTCTATTCAATAAATACATTAGTTCATCTGATAGCGGGCATATAATTGAATAGGTGTTCAGAGGGTCTTGTAGTAAAGAAAAGAGATCAATGAAATTGTTCGTCAAATCCCTTTTCTCAGTCTGCCTCTCTTTCTACATTTTATTAACGACATGCCTAGGAACATTCTCAGAATACTAGTGATCTGTACAGATTGACCACCAGATTGAAAACCACTGTTTACGAATGCATCCCCCAACCAGCACCACCACAAAAATCAAGCTGATCGGAACCTTTCAGGTGACCTCTGACCTAACTACAGGAGATCAATGGGGGAAAATAACTGGTTTGTTACTCACAATACTTAAAAAAACAGAGCTATATCGTTTAGTGACCACCAGTCAGACCTTGAGTTTCTCTTGTCACGAAGAACTGTTCAGCTCTCAGTGGCTCAATACCTTAAACGTTTCCTGGGACTCAAGTTCACTCCAGACCTCAAATGGAATTCATATACACAATTGTTATAACTGCTGTTATAACGAAATAAACAAGTTGAAGATCTGATATTGCTATTATTTAAACCTTTATTTTTGGTAATACCGACATGTAACCAGCGGATGGGAGAAGATTGACCAGAGCCGTATTTTGCACGTGTGTCCACCATTGTTTTTGTCCTCCCCAGGTCAAACTCCCTGGTCAAGGCCGATAACTCCGTGCGGTTATCTCCCTTAGTTGGCTCCGCCATAACACAACTACATATACACGTGGTGACGTCATTGTCCGGTCGGTGGGAAACTGGGAGGGACACCGCTGTAGGTTTGCAGCAAATCTTATTTAGCACAATAAGAGATTGACAGCAATAACCAATAAGAACACATATATGACCAGATATTGTAATCAGTGCTAGCGAAAGTGGCTCATGGTCCCCCCCCCACTCGAAGTCAGGATACGGTGTCCACATTCAATTTGTTATAACTGCTGTTATAATGAAGTAATCAAGTTGAAGATCAGATATTGTTATTACTTAAACCTTTATTTTTGGTAATAACGACATGTAACCAGCAAATGGGAGAGGATTGAATAAATGTGTTTATGTGTCCACCATTGTTGTCGTCCTCCCAAACTCGCCGATCATGGTCGATAACCCCGTGCGGTTATCTCCCTTAGTTGGTTCCGCCATATATACAGTCCATTGCTAAAGATACTTGGAATATTGGTCGGCTCAATATATCGTTTTAGGAAGTACATCTGATATTTTGTATCTTTACAAGAGTCAGGGTTGACCAAAAATCGATTATTGTTGCCATATCTGAACTGGAGTTGCTTAATCCTCACCTTCCAATCATGATGGAGTTCAAGATCGTTTGCATGGTCTTGTCAGGGAAGGGTTATTTTCCACTCAACATTCTTTTTCCACACAGACGCAAAGTTGTAAACCCAACCGTTACTGTATCGCTATTTCGATGACTTTTGAGAATCTTGGATCGAAGAAGGGATATTTTTGTTACAACTTCAGCAAGTAATTCTTCATTAACGGAGGAAAACTTTGTTGAAGCATCCATTACCTCTGAAGTAAAATGTTACTTCTTCTTTTATAGCAAACCAGTCATTTCCTGCTCTCGCCATAACTAGTTTTTTTTCTTTTCTTTTTCTTTCCTTTTATCCTTTCTTTTTCTAATATGACTGAAACAAAACATCTTTCAAGAAAAATTGTATTCATTATTTATCTTTCACTGGTCACCATTTTATGGCAGCGTTAGTAATTATTCATAGTAGCAATTAATAGAACAATTAGTCCTAATTACAATTACTAGATTAATAAACTTTCAAAATCGTAGTAAAATTTAAAACTACAAATGCTTTTGTATGTAAATGCGTTTGTAAGTTTTTTGGTGGATTTATCTTTTCATAGTAAACATTATTTGATAACAAATGTCTGAGAAAGTTTATAAATTTTAGTAAATGCTATTACTTACAGTTTGCTGGAGAAATTGAAGTAGAAGCGTTTTGGTTTTGAGAAGAGACTGTGTAGTCGGTGAGTATTTTGATCTCTAGCCGCTCTCGAGATCAAAGATTCACTTGGTGTAGATTTGCGTAGATGGACTGGAAATATTGTGTTGATTGACTACGATCTGTTGCAAACTCTCATATTCATCATTTTTTGGGGAAAAAAAATTGGATGATTTTTGAAATTGTCGAAGACTCTTTTTCTTCTTAGTGTTTTGTTCACATAAATCTTTAATCGAATTTTACATTTGATCTTGGCAAGTTATTTGTGGGCCATGCTGAAGTTAATTCGCATTTTTATATGACTTTTTCACATATCTCTGACATTTTTACATGCGAACTATTTTTATTATCACATATGATTACTACACATTTATGCACAGATTGTTTTAAAATAAAAAAAAAAACTACTGATTTTCATTAACAGGGTCAATTTCATTATCTATCTATCTATCTATCTATCTATCTATCTATCTATCTATCTGATTCTGTCCATATCTCTCTCTATCTTTCTATCTATCTATCTATCTGATTCTGTCCATATCTCTCTCTATCTTTCTATCTAATATTGCTCATATCTATCTATCTATCTATCTATCTATCTATCTATCTATCTATCTATCTATCTGATTCTGTCCATATCTATCTATCTATCTATCTATCTATATATATATATATATATATATATATATATATATATGTGTGTGTGTATTGCTTCAGTTTGATGAGTATCTTGCTTCAGACTATTCAGGGAACTTGATCAAAAATACTAGTGCATGAACTTTGAAAATTGGTTCAATAATTGTCATGATGGAAGTAAATACACAAAAGTGAAAATACACGTCTGTGTGTATGTGTATCTCTGTGTGTGCCTGTGTGTATGCGAGTGAGAGAAAAAAAAGAGAGAGTCCGTAGTGGAAACAAAATGATACAATTTGTAGCGGCTGTAAAGTGTGCCATTGGCAGTCACCTTGAACAGAGTTTTGTCTCTCGCCACTATTATAGTTGATGGAGGCTTCTTTTTTTCAAAGCTAGTTATACATATAAGTGCTTACTGTACTCTGATTGTACAAAAAGTTATATTGTTAATAATTAACAAGTCTCATGGGTTTTAAATGCCTGTAGCCTTACGCCAGACTACGATTATCAGTACATTCTCCTCTATTATTTTCTATCACTTTATATCTATCTGTCTGTTTAGTTTTACATATAAATAAGGATATGTATATTTCATATCTTATACCAGTATTAAATGTGCATAAAAAGAAAAATCGGGAAAATATAAGCAGTAAATTGCTGTACCTCCTGAAGAGTGGACGAACAGGACCGTCTACGAAACTCTGGAGTCGGGATGCGGAAGGTAACCTCAATCAGCTAACTGACAAATTTTACTCACATTAATCATATATATATATATATATATATATATATATATATATATTTTCTATCACTTATATATATATATATATATATATATATATATATATATATATATATATATATATATATGAAGAAATTATTAGGAGGATTTGGGATAATCATAATTAAGTAATTCATCGTGTCTAGAAGAAACCTGAACAGAATGCAGAAAGCACTGGACGGCCTTTTCGTTCTATATTTGGGACTCATCAGCAGTGCGTATCCACTACCGAGAATTGAAACCCGGACAGTTATGATATGAGGCAAACGTCCTACCAACGGGTTTAGTTAGTTAGTTAGTTAGTTAGTTAGTTAGTTAGTTAGTTAGTTAGTTAGTTAGTTAGTTAGTTAGTTAGTTAGTTAGTTAGTTAGTGTTATATTCCGTGCTAATCGGAATATGGAATGGACAAACACGGTGGATAAATAGTAACAGGTTTATTGTAGAAAGCAGTACACCAAGCAAAGAAGTAATAGTTCACGGTCGTCGCAAGTCAGTACAGTTGTGTGCGTGCTGCTATCGGAAGGCTGCTAGTTCTCGCAGATCCCAGCTCGACGGTATTTAGTAACTACCCCACGCAGTCACATGTGGCACAAGGCCGAATTTAATGTGGGGTTCCCGAGCCCGGAGTCTCGGGCCAAAAAATCCCCGTAGACCCCGCATAAACGGGATCGGGTCTGTCTACCTCCCCGGACGAAACTCTGCCCTTCGGCATAGCCTCATCCGGGTTCCTCTCTGCCCGAAGGCAGAGAGTTTGACTAGCGCAGCTGGGAAAGATCCCAGCTCGACTCTCCTGTCCGCTGTCCTCACGGATACTTATAGGTGGTTACAACCTATAGTGCCACCACTCATGGGGGTGGCAGGTTATTCCCTCACATCAGATAGATAGATAGATAGATAGATAGATAGATAGATGTACTCTTATATCCCAGCAGTCAGTAGTTCTATTTTATGGTAGTCAGTGTCAACTAGTATGAACTATATGAAGTAAATGCTGTCGAATTATCAAGTCCCGAAAACTTATGTCTCCAAAAAAAGCTCCCAAAAAGCCTCTTTGATATCTTCTGAAACCGACTTATCGCTACCCACTTCGAATTCTTGGTTAGAGATCTCTTCCTGGGACACCACCTCCCTGTTTGCTAAGACGGCCAGTTTTTGTGTCTATGCCAAAGATAGAGCTCCCTGCCCAACTCCGAGATCTCGTAAGAATGAAATAATCGTGTTTTATATTTTGTAGTGCTGCAAAATAAATGAAAACGTAAAAATCTTGCTTTCATTATAGGAAATTTGTGGAAAAAATTATCATCCACACCTCATCGATAAGAGAGTTCCATACCTAAGATATTTTTTGTATGTTGTCTTGCTCTCAAATGTCTCAATATAGTGATTTTCCAAGTGTAGCTCAGATGTGGCACAAAGCCGAAAGTATGGGGCACCCAGTGAGGATCGAACTCACTACTCAGTCATAATTGATCTAGCAAGACAAGCTTTCTAACGATTACACCACGTCGAGGTGCCCAATGCCTCGTATTAGAAGTGTGAAGCGTTCTGTTTGCAGCTTTTATAGTTGCGAATAGGAAATAACAGAATTTTTTTACTGGTTAGAATTTATATTTATTTAATAAATATTTACAGTATTAGTGAAATTTGAAATCATACAACAATAAAAGCCGTCTTTTGTTTGTATTTGCAATTTGTAGACTAATTTCGCTTTAGATTAAATTTCTAGTTCGTTGTCAATTATCTCGAAAGAAAGCAGGTGTTGTATTTTAGTTTGAGAAACTCAAGAAGAAAAAATGAAATGAAAGATAATTTCCAAACAAAATATTTTGGTCAAATTTTGAAGTTTTTAATATAAGCAGTTCTAACAAATGTCCTAATTTATAACCAGAATTATTTATATTGCAAACAATGAACACTTTGACTCGCAAACGAACGACTCGCTGTCCGCAAGGGATCCGGAGTTTGTTAAATTCAGTAAAATACGGTCAACTACAACTCGACAAATTTACACAAATAAATATAGAAACAAATATTTTATTGCAAAACTTACTATTTCTGAAACCTTTTGACATTGTAGAAAAACATCTTTAGTTGTCATTCGATGTCGTTAGACGTGTTTAGTTTAATTAACCTCATTAAAAACGATCGGTTTAGATTTTATTTTGACATCTGTCATAAGAGAAGTTATATTAGAAAATTGTGAAAGTTGGCGCATTTTCGTTTATTGAAGATGGAAGAAAATAAGAAACATTTTCAGCACATGAATTTCTATTTTTAATTTTAAACATAGTATCAGATGTATCGATGAAAAGTGGTATCGATGTCAAGAACCAAAACTGCGCCCGATTCTACACATGTGATGCCATACCAAAATGCAAATAGACTTATCAGTTTAAAAATACAAGCGAAGACCATTAATATATAAAAATGAATTATAGTACTTCAACAAGAAGACTATTTGTTATTCTATTTGAAAGGAATGCAAATATTCCTAAGATAATGGTACAACATAAACGTATTCTTTTATGAAATTATGTCCACGGACAACGTTACAATTAAGCAAGGCCCCATTTTCCCTTTTTAAGGCATTAACATCCTCTTCATTCAGATTATTTTCTCGAAAGCTTCATAACGTTTGAAGAAATAAAAACGTCGGATTAAAAATAAATCCGTTAATTCTTAAAAAAAAGAATTTCTTTGTTTTACGTTTCGGATCCGAAACTGAGCTTATATAATACTTTCGAGAAAATAGTCTGAGAGAAACCCTGCAAGTCGGGGGACAGTGGTTCGATCCATGCCAACGAACGAATTTTACCAGGATGTCTCGAATGCGTAGACCGATAAACGTTTATCTATATAACATTAGGTACCTCCAAAGAAAGGGACACGTAAAGTTAAAAAAATAGAAAAGTTTTAATTTCAAGCTAAAAGATTAATTTTAATATATCTAATCAGCAAAATACTTTGCTCTATTTCAAACTGAATTTAAATTGATTGGAATGAAGTTTTTATTATCAGCAAAAACGCCATATTGACAAATCTATCAACACAACGTAATTCTCTTTATTAAAAATCTTTCAATAATAAAATATACTTTCCTGAAACCTTTGAATAAGATTAACTTATTCAAAGATTAATTAATCTGAATATTATTTTTAGTTTAAAATATCGGAGAAAAGAATTTTTAATACGGCGTGGGTGTTATGAGGAATTGACAACTCTCTCGACAGACTTATGTTTGAGGTTTTTTAAAGAGGGACATAATTGTAACAATTTCTTGAAAATAACGCGAATGCTACTTATATATATATATATTAACTACCCAGTTTAAGAAAATATTCTAAGCAATCTAATATTTTATTGAAATTTAGGTACTTTGGCTGTATAGTCTAACTTAAGAAAATGCTTGTTGAAATGTTTGAAAATAACCAATAATTTTTAAAATTACTATAATTACAGCTCTTATTTTCTCATAATGTGAGGTTTGAACATTCGTATTTACGAAAATCGACATGTTTATAAACACATAAAACAAATTCAAAATTATTTTAAAAATATTGGGGATCTTTGAATTGTAGTGAGCTTTTCCATTTATTATTAGTAAATACAGTCTTAATATAATAATAATATCACTTTACCGCCACAAATTAATACAGAATTTTAGAAGATTTAAAAGTTTATAAATTATTCTAATTAACATGTTAAAAATATGAAAGCAATTGTATTTTTTTTTCTTAAGACAGTAGCGTCCATAACATATTTTATTCATAAAAGCAATTCAAAGCATTTGTAGTTAAATAATGTCTTAGTTTTATTGCATTTCTTATTTTAAGATTCAGAGCAGATTTTCTGTAACTGGGGGTTAATGATTTAAATTATCCGAGGACATATTCTTATGACTAATAAAGCGTTACAAAAAAAATAATTTTTCGATATTTCATAAAATTAAATAAGTGTGGGGGTTGATAGATGTAAGAAAAAAATTTTCACAAAGATTTTCTAAAAAAGAAACATTTCAAAATTATTTCATTCTTTTGTGAATATAATCCTGGCAGTTTCATTAAAATCCGACAATTGTCAGATTTTACAAGAATTTCCAAATTAGAGTGTTGTAGACCGCAAAATGACGCTAAAATTTACCATACTAATTTATGTTACAATGTAAACAACGGAGAAAAAAGATATTTAACTAAAATTTCGAAAGTTCTAAAAAGGTTTTAAAAAATTTACATAATCCTTTGATGTTTAATCTTAATAATAGCATAAAAATTTTGACGATAAGACATTATTTTTATTCCTTTTAGGGCATTTTTTTAATCATGTATGCTCATTTTCTATCTATCTATCTATCTATCTATCTATCTATCTATCTATCTATCTATCTATCTAATTAAAAGTGCTATATATCTATCTATCTATCTATCTATCTATCTATCTATCTATCTATCTATCTATCTATCTAATTAAAACTGCTATCTATCTATCTATCTATCTACTTAATCTGCACTGAATTATTGTGATATACAGCCGAGGAAGATGGAATGACATATCACATGAAATAGTGAGATAAAAAAAAGAAAAGAAAAGAAGTCTATTCATCTGAATAATTCTTGCAATAATATTTTATATTTTAAAATTGGCTTTAATAAAAATAATGTAAATTATCTTTTTATTAATTTTGACGAATTTCTTTTAGGAACAGGACAGCGATAAAAAAAAAAAGTTTTTGCGCTGAAAATGATAGTTTTAATTAAAATACCATATTAAATCTGCCTAAACATTTTACTCTAACCAAGAAGTACAATAATCTGAAGAAAATTATATTCCTGAAGAGATTTTGCTGATCTTTGAACTTTATTTGATCGCCAGTTGTCCTAAGACGTTTTTGAAATTCTCATGATGACATCAGTCAATTGCCGCGTATGAAAATGGTGTCGATATGTTTAAAAGGTGTGGACACAAGTGTAACTCTCTGTGTCCGCACTTATGGCTGTTTAGATAAAAATATGTGTGTGCGTCTGAATGCATATGTTCTTCCGATAGTGTTTATTTGTTTAAGCGTCAATATTTAAAGAATCGAAAGCAATTATTATACGAAAATAAACAGGACACAAAAACTTTGACCTCCAGAATTCAACGGCTTCGATGTAGTGAAACAATAAGTGAATCACGTTCTTCCTTGTGTTTTGAGTTCATCAAGAGAAATATTCGTTATATACGGTAAATTATAACCTAATAGTCGAATTGAAATATCTGAATTCAGATTTAGGCCGACACCTGCTATATAAAACGATTTACCTCATCTCAGTTCTAAACATAGCGAGTAAAATGTCTCTTTTATTATATAATGGTTCATCTAAATCATGTCATAGACGTTTGGCTTCTTCCGTTTCCATAACTCTGAATTATAATTGATTTTGTCGTTTCAGCTGTGAGAAACAACAAATGTTGTTTCAGGCTGTTACCCAGAAAGTCAGAGGATTTGAACAGATTGGTCAATATGTTCATCTGTCACGTCGCCTAGCGTTTCCCGTGTCTAGCACTTTACACATATTTAGAAATCACTTCGCCAAGAAATAATGAACCCAATTTTCTTTTTCGTTCTTTGAGGAGAACATTTCGTTCCGTATGTTCCTCGTTTGGGAAGTATCTCATATTTATCACGTAGTTTTATTATTTAAGTTACCTACTACTCGTAATGCCACGAGGAGTAAACAAGCGCGCCAAACACCTTTTCATTCTAATATTTAATGCTAACTTAAAGGCAGCCATTAGCGGCAAATGAGCCCGCTGAACATTCATTTTGAATTTACAGAAATTATTTTATAATTATTTTCAAATAAATAAACCCTATTACTCTCTAAAAAATTATTTAATATGCAAAACCTATTTTTACACTTACATAGTATTTTGACGCCAGCAATTAAGAGGTAGTTCCACGCTCCTCAAAACCTCCTGATCAGAGGCCTTGCTGTTGGACGTAGTTTATCGTCTTACCCAGGACGGATTAAAATTTGGTCATATGTTAATATTCATAGCCACCCGTTTGTTTACACATTAATAATTATTTTTTACCCCATATATTTGTAAAGTCCTTCGTGTTTTTCTCTCTTTTATAAACGTTTCTTCGCTGTTTGAGTGTAACTAAAATGAAGTAAATACATTGTGTTGCTGACCGAATTGATTGCTTCAGTCGATTTGTTCATATTGGATTGTTAGGTGGTTGCTACAAAAACAAAGGTAGTTGCATTGTTTGTTTTCTTTTTAAAGATATTCTGCAGATTATTTGAATAAACATCGAAATATTAAAAAAAATCACACAGAGTTTCGTTTAATAATTGAATATTTACTATTTTCAGAAATGTTGGTCGAAATTATATTTACACAAACACACATATAATAAATAAATCCATACAACCACTGTAACATCTTCCATCAGATGATGAGTTCAGGGTCAGGCAAGGTTTCGGTACCGTAGCAATATCTATCTATCTATCTATCTATCTATCTATCTATCTATCTATCTATCTATTAAATAAAAACGTATGCTCGTTATATAAAAATGACTATAAAAAGATTCTTTGTATATTTGTCATTTTTTGGGGTTGACATGTGATTTTGCAGCATTTGTCCGTGTTTCATATTGAATGATATTTTTTTTTAACTGGGCTATATTTCAATTCCACTTAACGTTAATGGCTACAATATTACAACAGTGGCTGAAAACACTTTTCAGATATTAGTGTGTTAACAAGTGTGTATCTACGAGAATATTGAAGGCCATCTAGTGCCACTTTTTGAACCTCTTTACCTCATTGTTGCTCAGTCAGTGGAATTTCATACAGAATTCCGAGTTTCTTCACTGACTTCTCTTTGATTGTTGGGATCATGTTACTCACAATGCAGAAGTGAATCTCACTGATGGAGCCACCGAGTATCTCTGGTTTTTCTTGGGTTTAGTCTTCATTCTCACCGATGTGAAGAGCTTATGGTAGTGTTGCAGCAGTTCATTGGTGCTTACCTTAGACAGGACCAGAATGGTCATGCCATCCATGAATGTGCTGAAAGGAGATAGGACCATTTCTTCCTTAGTCATCACTCAGTTTCTGTGTTTGCTGCACCCATAATATAAGTTCCACAGACATAATGAAAAGAAGTGGTGACATCACACACCCCAACATGATGCCAACCTTGAGAGCTTGCCACTTGGTGATATAGTTACCAACAGTGAACTTCATAAAAGCTGCTCTGAAATATTTCATTATAATTTCCCAAACCTTACACAGGAAATTGAAAAATTTGAGTGACTTTGTCACTTTGTAATTTGAATTAGCTCATGAGGAACTGATTTGTACGCATTCGCGATATCATGTCAAATTACATGAAGCTCAGTTTTATTTTGTTTGGCTGATAGGATTGAGTTTCAAATAATGTGTGAATGCTCCAGACAGCCGGGGAAGCCAGGTATCCCAGCCTTCTGGACAGCTATGTTTATGTAATGGTTACCTGGCAGGAAACCCGTCATATTGACGCGCAAGGATCCCCACCCAAATACATAATATAATATGGAGGTTTAATGTTAACAGAATAATTGAGGTTACATTTTTAGTTTATATATATATATATATATATCTATATATATATATATATATATATATATATATATATATATATATATATATATATATATATATATATATATATATAGTACAAATAGATCTGTTGGTATATAATCCAGGTAGATCCTAATAATATCAAATATTAAAAAATGACCCACAAAGAGAGCTCAATGTATTTATTATAGCATGTATGTCAGTAGAAGCCGAACGATACATTAAATTCATTAGTTGTTCACCATAACGAAACTAACTACAATTTTGATATAAAAAAATGCTACTTTGATCAAAAAGAGAAAACAATTGACTAAAAAGAAAATATTTAGAGAGTGTCTTGATCGCAATAAATCTGTGCCTTGACAAAATATTATCATTCCTGGCAGATATACAAATATCACAGTGTAGGATATTCTAATAACAACGGTGATGGAAACGAAATGAAAAAGAATCTAAATGAAGCCGGCTTCAATTATATGCAAAAAGAAAGAAAATTAAAATTCCCAGCATCCCATATATATATATATATATATATATATATATATATATATATATATATATATATATATTTAGGCAACATTTTTTTTCATTCATACATGTTTCATTAAATAATATAGACAAGTGTTGTCTATTTATTTTATGTAAATTCTTTTCATAACGTCTGATAAGCTTAATAACATTATTATTAAACGAAGAAAGAAAATCACAATATTGATCCATATTTTTTAATCCAATCTAAGCTTTCGGCTTACATAAGCCATTATCAATTACTGTACAATATATTAAACAATATATATAGTTGTATATTTAGGCAGCAATACTTCGTTTATGCATGTTTCATTAAAAACGACTGACAAGGTACTACGTTTAAGCATTTTATTTAATTTTTCTTGTGTTCGAACAAGAGCTTTCTTTTCTGGACAAAGAGTGGGTAAAAACTGTCCAAATGTTTTATAGTTCCGAGCGCTTTCGGCTATAACTTTAGCCATTATCAAGGATGATTCGATTTTTCAGCTTAATTGAGTGTGTGCATTATGTGTATGTTTTAGTGTGTTGTAGGGATGTTTTTAATTTCCGAATACGGTTAGCACATTGTGGCCTTGTTCGTAGTTAATATTGTTAAGAGTTGGCTTTTTCTTTTTTCTTATTAAAGCTTCCATTATTTTTAATCTTTTTTTACAGGTGGACTCAGTTAATATATTTGTGTTTTCTACTAGGATGTTTCTAATGGAGTCTGGTAAATTTCTCTGTGTGTTTAAATGGGTTCTAATGGAGCTGTGATCGGATAGGTGTAACGTGAGGCGTATATATATATATATATATATATGTCAACTGAAAAGCTTGACTGTCATCACGAATCTTATACAAAGTGCGATGGATAAAATGTCGTCTAAATTACGCAAAAAAATAAAATAACACTCACATTTCATTTTAACAGATATATTTACCAAAATTACACAAAAATATCTTCAAATGCTAAAGAGTAAATTTATTCAATAAAATCGCCATTGACTTCAACCACGGTTTCCAGACGACTTCGGAATCTCCTGCAACTCTTCTGGACAGTCTCTTTGTTTAAATTTGTGAATACTCCCATAATCCTTGCCTTCAGTTCATCTTTGATGTTACAAAGAGTTTGTTGGTCTCTCGCTTAATTGCGGCCCACACATTATAATCAAGGGGGTTGCCCTCTGAGGAGCTACTTGGGCAGATGTAAAGGGTAGTCGCAGAAATTGTCTGATAGCCATCACTAGCTTGTGTGGCATGGTGCAGAATCATGTTGACAGATATAGGGTCTTCCATCAGCCACCCTCTTGACCCAGAGTAGCACTACCCACTCAAGGCACTTGATGTAGTCCTCTGTGTCGAGTCTGATGTTCTGTGTGGAGATGAATGGAGGCATAACGTCGCCTTCACTAGTGACCACTTCAAACACCTTCGTAATCACCATTAGATTCACCCAACTCTTTCCGAATCCTGTGCACTGAATACTCTGAAATGTTTGTATTGAAGCGTCCGGCGTGAATGCCAAGCTGTAAAGCATGCTGTTTCCAAATTTCTGGCGGAGTGAATGGCGTCATGGTGCTCTTTTTCTCACAGACGGTGCCAAAGCGACCTTACTATAGTGTGCAGTCGACAAAATTAAATTGCGCGAAATTAAAAATATAAAATGGCGACAGTTTACCCATCGTACCCTGTACATGTGGCTACTAATTATTTGATATTTATTTTCGAAGTTTAGTATCATCAAACATACGGTCACAGATGTGAGGCACCCAGTTTGGAACAAAGTCCCTATAGTCTTCGTAATCTGCGAGATTAGCGTGTCAACCATTATTCTATGTCGAGACGTTTCTTGTTCATTTTTAATATGAACCATTTTCACGGTGATGCACTTGTACGCGACGCGCATAGATTTGTTTTTCCTAAGAGAAAGAAACAAATAATAACTGGGGAAATAGTTCTTTTATTTTAGTTGTAACTGATAAATTAAATCTTGTTCTTGTAGTTAGACATATGCTTAAACATTTCATAGGTCGCTGCCATAGACTAATTTTATGTACTTCAACATATGACCATCACGTGAAACATCACATGTTCTGAATTTAGGCCTCGATAAAGCAGTCAATGGATTGTTTGCATTGCGAACAAAGTCGTCTGAAATCTTGCCACTACATTACAAAGACATTGTGCTTAATTCTACATCAAGAGGGCGTCATTATTTTCTTGGTCTGTTGGCTTCTCTAGCCATCTCTTCCACATTTTCCCATTCAACTTACTTTTGGCCTCATAGGTACATTAAAAACAGACACCATCACTAATTGTTCATTCTCTATGTCACTTTTGCTTCGAGTTCTTCTTCCTCTCTAACAGGGATAAGCAAAAGAAAGTGGAAGGTTTGAATCAATAATAAAGCGATTACTTTGTAGCTATTGGGCTGGTCAATTACAAAAGGAACTCTTGGCAATCACAATGCTTACGTTTCTGTCACACGCTCCTCGTTTCCACGCTCTGAATGTTCAGACTTCATCATTTATAAGATCATCACATAATTCTATCGACTGATATAACTTTTCTGCTTCAACCCCGGTCACTACTTAAATATTGTGGTCCGCTCATAAAAAATAGGGGGAAATTTTTTCGGGGAATAATTTTATATATTAGTATTCATCAGATTTTCCACAAAGAAAGACATTTGTCAGAATTAAAAGATATTGATTTTTTTATCGATTTAAAAGAGGCGATCCTGTTCCTAACATCGATACAATATAAAATCGATGCATGACTTTTTTTATAGAGTTATTGAACCTAACTGTTATTTACAAATTTAAAGTTTGAAATTGTGTTTACATCCTTAATATCTGCATATTCTTTTTTAATTTTACAATTTTTAAAAATAGGTGTTTTTTTCGGAAGCACATGCACAAAAGTGAGGAATAATATTTATTTATCTTAAATGAAGAATAAAAAGATATATACTTTTTCAATTTATGTAAATTTTTGTGCTTTAATTTAAAATGTTCATGTTCGTATGTTGTTTTTTTTATTAAGAAGAAATATTTTTGTAAAAAAAGTTTTGTTTTGAAAACACTAAAATTAACAAGCCATTTCTTCCCCCATTTAGCATTTTCGATTTCAGCTGCCAATTTGACCTTATAGAAACTATTAGATTTACAATTAAGACTACTTCCACGTGCCATGCATCTTCCGATTATCTCAGTTATTTAACTCAAACTCTTCAAGCTTTCATTCACCTTTGCCAGGTATTGAACTCACAACTCTTTGGGTCAAATCATCGGATTATTTCAAACAATGTTTTTATCCATTGGGCCATGTGTCCTTGAGAACATCAATGACTGATTTTTTTTGGATTCTTTAGCATTTTGAAGACATAAAATGGATTTCCTCAATTCACAAAAATTTGGAGATATTTAAAACTGAATTTAAAACAATTTTTTAAATTCAAAAAGTTTTTCCTTTATGTTACTTTAAACTCAATATAAAAACTTTTAAAATGACTAATTTTTTTCAGTTATTTTAAAATTCGAATTTTTAACTGTTCCCTCCTCATCCGGATACAAATCCCAATTGGATATTCAAGAACCAGATGAAGGGTATATTTTCAATCCTGGGATTATCCTGATTCCCAAAAGGTATAATATATCTATATAGAGCAAGTGCTGCCTGAGTTAGAGGGGATTTCAGTCATGGGAGGACTGACAGGATTTGCCGTTAATTTATTTAGAATCTATATAACATTAAACAGCTCTGACAAATTTTATACTTTTATTAATCCTATATATATATATATATATATATATATATATATATATATATATATATATATATATTCTGTCGTTAATTTTCACAAGATTTTTCTTATATATATATATATATATATATATATATATATATATATATTAGAAAAATCTTGTGAAAATTATATATATCTTAATGAAATATATATATATATATATATATATATATATATATATATATATGAAAAATCTTGTGAAAATTAACGACAGAGTATATTTTTTTTCTTTAGGATTTTATCGGACTAATGTAATATTTCCATTGATGTAACTACGCATGCGCCCGAAGGAGACGAGACGCTGAAATTATAATCATTTAAATCAATTTTTTTTTTAATGGTGTGTTTCCTTACAGAGTCTAGGCAATTTCATTTAGTTTTTTTTTTTCTTTATGTTTTTATCACTTTTGCTATTAAATATCCCACATTTTGATAAGAGATGTACCAAGAAAGGTTAAATGCTGTAAGAAGCGGGATGCAAATTTATTGTGGATGATCTAGCGATGAAAGCATTTTCTATACCAATTTTTGTCTTAGTAAATTGCTTCCTCTCTTAATTAAAGCAGTATTTCTGGATCGAAAATAATTTCAGACTCAGTACAGTGAGCGACTAAATTTTTGTTCTCATCATGACAGCAAAATTATTATTCGGAATAAATATTGGATTTTATTTAAGAGTTTAGCATCCCGCTACCACTTTCTTAAAAATGTTGAATATTGTATAATTTTGTGCAAAAAGTGGATCAGAGAGCCTACTCAGCTTAGTAAATCTTTTCAGGAAATATCACCTTCTAATTGGTCAATAAACACACAAGTTGCAATCCACACACGTACAAATAGTTTTCCAGCGCGTGACCAAGTCAAGTTTCCCGCCAATATTCTGTGAGCCTGTCACATGATTGCATCAATTATAAATAGCAGACACGAGCTTGCTGCTCTCTCTCTCCCTTCTCGCTACAAGATGTAGTTTAAAAGGATTCTCGTCTCGACCATGGGTAATCAGACGTCAAAAGCATATTCACGCATGCACGTACGTACGAAATTTTCCAAGCTACAATACAAACATTTCCAACAAGCAACAAGAACTTTTCTCTTTGAAATACTTTTCTAAAGCTACAGTCTATTATTATTTCTCAGCTTTATAATTCATTCAACTTTTGTGTTCTCAGATAAAAATATTTCAATCTCATTAATTCAGTGAAAGGGACATAATACCAAAACCTCTACGAATGTACATCATCAAACAAAAATAAATATAAATGTTGTTGTTGTGGAATCTTCCTGCTAGGAAATGCACTATTCCTGTGTGACTTTCACCACCACCATCTTACAAAATATATAACAAGCATTCATTGGTTAATCATCTTCAATCTAGCTTGCTGATTAGTCAGTTTCGACCAATCAAATCACCCACACGCAACAGATCTATTTTGGCTCCAACTCAGTCGGAGCCTGTCACATGGTACAACAACATTATAAAAACACAACACGTGAAAACTCTCTCTCTTTCGCGTCTCATTTCTTGCTGCCGAGATGTAATCTTCAAGAACTCCCGTCTTGACCATGCGGCCAGACGTTAAAGACCATTACCAACATTCACGCAAGTACGAACTCTAAAATCTCTTCTGAACTCTTACCAAGGTTTACAACTCACATTTCCTAACATGCTAAAAGAACTTTATTATTCTAAACTACAGTTTAATAATTACTTCTTCTTTATGAGCTCAGGTACAAATATTTCCAAATCTAAGAGACATAACTCTTTCACACCTTCAGCTTATATGCTTGTACATCAAATACTAATAAATTCAATTATGTTTTGAAATCATTACATTCTGTTTTGTATTTTATACTATGTGCTATTTACGTCAAATATAAACTGCATTGCGTCCACGCATTGTCCTTAATCCCACCTTTTCTAGCCAAAGTTAAATGTATGTAGTACACACCCTTACATAATGGTGACAGCCCGCTACAATATTGGTAACCCCGTCGCCACTTTGTTATAAAACCGTTTTTATTCCTTCTTGTGTTTCATATTTTGTAATATTTTACGTTAAATATAAATCGTGTGGTCATGTTAATAACAGACATCTACCAATGGTCGATTCTTATTAATATCCTACAAGAGGAACTCGGAATTTGTAGCCTTCAATATTTACATGAAGAGGAAAAATACATTAAACAATACATTTTAAGCTCCTCCATTACCTTAATTATTTCATATTCAATGATAAAAAAGGCTCACAAAATATTTAATAAAGCAAAGTTTACCAATCAGACAAACCCATTGAATCAAAATATATTTTTTTACTCACCAGTTCTATGACAGATAATTCAACTGAATTTATTAACACTTATTTATTAACATTTATCATAAAATATTTGCTTATTTATTGGCGGCCTAAACCACTAATCCGGGCATTTTTGTTACTTTACGAATATGTAAGCAAACGCAAAAGCAACAAGAGAAACAACATTAAAGAATACAAAACGGTTTTATAACAACAACGAGAGTGATATTTATATTTGTATAATGATGTACAAGCATAGGAGTTACTTCCCTTTACTAATCAAATAGTTTTTATCTGAGCTCATAAAAAGTTGAATGAACTTGTAGCGCGCATCACCGCAATTATTTATCTTTGACTGGGAATGACGTGGAAAAGGACAAGCAAAGACGCTGGAGGTTACCAAACATGTAGCGGTCACAATGCAATTTATATTTGACGTAAAATAGCACATAGTATAAAATACAAGACAGAACGTAATGGTTCAAAACATAACAATTGAATGTATTAGTGCTGATGTACATGCATATAAGGTTGAAGGTTTGAATGAGTTATGTCTCTTAGATTTGGAAATATTTGTACCGGAGCTCATAAAGATGAAGTAATTATTAAACTGAAGTTTTAGAAGAATAAAGTTCCTGTTGCATGTTAGGAAAAGTGAATCGGTAAAGTTGGTAAGAGTTCAGAAGAGTTAAGGGTTCGTACTTGCTTGAAATGGTAATGTTCTTTAACGTCTGACTGCATTGTCAAGACGGGAGTTCTTGAAGATTACATCTTGGCAGCAAGGAATAAGATGAATGAAGAGAGAGAGAGAGAGAGAGAGAGAGAGAGAGAGAGAGAGAGAGAGAGAGATCTTACACGTGTTTTGTTTATATAAGATGGTGTATCACGTGACTGGCTCAAACCTTAGTAAGCGGGAAATTTCAATCCTCGCGTGCAGGATATCTGATTGATCGGAATTGACCAATCAGCGAGCTAGTTTTGAGGAGATTAACTAATGAATGCTTGTCGCATTATTTGTATGTATGATGGTGATGATAATTACCACAAATCTGTCGCTCAAAATGTGAGAGAGTTGAAAGAATTCTGTAAAGCTGAGAAAATGTTGAGTAAACTTTTAGTTTCAGAAGGGTTGAAGGAGAGAATGTTTCGTAATGTCTGCAATTAAATTTCCGTTGCTTGTCATTAAGTTTCGTTATGGTTGTAATGTAGTTTGGAAAGTTTCGTACTTACGTCTATGTGTGCGCGTGTGAAAAGGTTTTCATAGCGTCCTCCCGCAAAGGGTCAAGACGCGATTTCTTTTACAACTACATTAGCAGCGAGAGAAATCAAGAGAGAGAAAGCGGGATGCTAAATGCTAATACATTCAGTTGATCTCTCTCGATATATATATATATATATATATATATATATATATATATATATATATGTCATTCATTCAGACAGTACTGATTCGCTGTTGTGAATGAGTTTCTGATATATATTTGCTTCGGGTGGCTCACAGAGACTTGGCGTGAACTTGGATTTCACTCACGTATTGTAAAAATTAGTTAAGCGTGAGTGGATAGTCACGCCTACTTGTATATTTATTAACCAATGAGGGCTCGAGTTTTTTTTGAACGTGTATGAAATTGAAAGTATTCTGTGATCCACTTTTTGCACAGATTTGACCCAAGTATTTTGGGCATTGGAATAATGTACAATTTGGGTTCTACAATATATATATATATATATATATATATATATATATATATATATATATATATATATAAATTCCCAAGAGGATAGAATCCAGGTAGAACTCAATGTCCAGGACAGAGTAAGAATATAACATAAAGCTCAAACACTAATATTCCATGGTTATAATTTATTGCATTGGAATCGTAACCACGATCCAATTCATCAGACCTACAATTTCAAATTTGAATTTGTAGGTCTGATGAATTGGATCGTGATTACGATTCCAATGTAATAAATTATAACCATGGAATATTAGTGTTTGAGCCTTTTATATCATATATATGTATATATATATTTTGCGATAAAATTTGTGAAACTTGAAGTTGGAAAGAAAGTTTCAATCTTTTTATTTTATACACTGTATGAGGTATGTTCAGGAATGGTAGAACTATTTGCTATTAACGGAAATTGGTTAACTAAACACAATGGTTCAAGTGTCCCTTTGAAATTCTTCCCACTGGGGCCTTAGACATGTCGGAGTTAACTCCTCCTTCAGTTCGTAACCCTTTCACCAGGGTTCTCTCTTTCCTGGCTATAAATAGCCAATGACCCTTCGCCTCTATCTCTTTTTTTCCTTTCAGGCCTGTGCACTGACACCTCGAGGTAAATTTCTCTTATTCCTAGAGGATTTCAACTATCAACCTCGAAATGTAGTCGCTAACAAAACTTAGCGTGGAAACACGCTAAGCACAATATACACACACGCACGCACACACAGAATATTCACACACGCACGCACATACAGAATATTTACACACTTCGTCCTTTTGTACTGTTTCCATGTATTGTAACTTGTTAATAATATATATTTGTATATACATATATTATCGGTCTTGTTTAGTTTGCTTTCTTTTCCATCTTCTTTGGACTTAATCAAAGTCTAACCTTTTTATGTAGTTGGGCTCGGCGGGCAGAAGTATCTGAACCTTGCGTTTCTTCTACGTCTGACTTCTATCAACAACAAGTGGCAACCGCCATTCCTACAACAAACCGTAACCGCCACGGCCCCCACTACAGACATTTATCTCAGAGTCCAACCCATTCTTGAAATGAGGTTAAAAAATTGTCTCTCATCGGCTCTTTTGTCACGTCCTCTTTGAATCTCACTCAGGACTTTTTAGTTTTTAATGACGGTTTTTAGCTTTGGGAAAAGTTATTATTTACAGGAAGCTAAATATGAACTGTGGGAAGTTGATGTGATATTTTCCCCCAAAATTGCCTGCATGAAACGTAAAGAAAGTACTCGCCCAGGGATTGTAAATGCGAGTGCCACAGAGTTCATGAACACTCTCTATGGTAACTCAATCAATATATGTGCATTCGTAATTACGCAGATGATACAATTTTTCAAGGGACATAACTCCAAGGATTTTAAATACTATTTATGGAGTTGCTTCCCATTGGGCATAATCGAACTTCTATAAACATTAAACAATTTGTCATCGCGTTTAATACTGAAATGGCGATTTTCAAAGTGAGTAAATAATACATTGCATATTTATTTTTAATGTTGTGACGGACATAATAGAAACATTTAATTAGAAAGAAATAAAAAATTGCTGAACTGCTATGTTATATCAATTCTCCGATATGGCAGTGATTTCTGGATAATTTCTTCACAGACGAGGAGGAGACTTGAGGCATTAAAAAATGGTTCTACAGAAGGATGCTGAGAATATCCATGGCCAGAGTATGTGAGTAACTAGAAATTTGTAAGAACAATAGAAACGAAAAGGATACTTATACTCAGATTCAGAAAGAGACAGCAGGCATTTCTTGTACACATAATGAGGGTGGAGGGCTTGGAGAATATTGCATTCACAGGGCGTATAAAAAAGAGGCGGGTAGGGATTGTCGAGGCACACCTACTCAGCCATCTTGTGTGAATGGATGGCGGAATGGGGGTGGGGTAGGAAGGATGGTAAAAATAGAAGCATTACAAGAAATAGGAAGTTGTGGAGAGCCACGACCGTCACCGTCCTGAAGCGACACAGTACTTAAAAGAAAGAAGTAGTAATTCCTCGGTTATATTCAGTTGTTATATAAATGTTTTACGCATATATCTACACAGATTTTAAATTACAAGTCAGGATTTTCAGAAAAAACATTTTTCCAGTAGAATCCCTTATATCTGGAATCCGTAATATCCAGAATCCCTCATATCCGGAATCCCGCATACCCGGACATGATTTTGATGTGTATATTTGAACTATTTGAGTGATATGTAACTGATTTGAAATTTCAGGAAATTTACTTTGGATATGCTTATTTCACACTAATGGCTTGTATTGGTGCAAAAGATGATGGCAATAAGTTCAATAACCACGTCTCCACTAATTTTGAGTTCAATAACCTCGTCTCCACTAATTTTGAGTTTAATAAACTTGAGTCTACCATGTATCAAAAATACGAAAGTATACAATTGGGTATTTACAAAAAATATAAAATGTAATTGAGGAAATGAATTTAACGTTCACAATTTTAATTTTGTGTTTATATAAAGAGACAATTCTGTAAGGTAGTAAGCAATGAACGACATTTGTGTATGATAAATGTCCCCAGTATGACAGAAACATTCATATCTGTCTATAGCTCTGAGATGAAGTATTACGATTATTTGCATTATTTACATTATTCGGACTGTTATCCTCATCTTCATTGCCATATTCACAACGTTTCGGCCTTTCTATCTCTGAGAGGAGGGTATTATGATTATTTGCATTATTTACATTATTCGGATTGTTATCAAGGTCACATGAACTAGTGGTTAAAGACGTTGGCTAGATGCAGTGACTAGACCCAAAGAGTTGTGAGTTCAATACCAGGCCATAGTAGTGAACCAAAACTTGGAGAGTTGAGTTAAAGGGAAATAACTGAGACATCCGGTAGAGGCATGGCACGTGAAACAAGAACAATCTACCCCAATGAACGAAATAAAGGGTTCGATCGAAATTCCAATCACCCGAAGAAGGCCGGAGCGTACAACGGCCGAAACGTTATGAATATAGCAATGAAGATGAGGATAACAGTCCGAATAATGTAAACAATGGAAGGAAACATTCATTCATTCATTCTGCCAGATGTTGTAGAACTGACAAGAAGTTGAATGAATTTGTGCCATCATTAACTCCTTTTTCGTTATAATTAAAGCTAAATATATAAATCCAATCGTATTGACGATTTTCGGAACTGCAAAATCAACCAACCAGGGATTGAATATATGTGAAAAAGAAATAACAATAAAAAATAAAAATAAAAAAATAAATGAAAAAAAATCAATGCATAAATTTCCGCCCACCTCTGCTACATCGAATCCATGTGAATCCAAAGAGACATAGGCGTAGTCTGCTTCTGTAGCTTCCTGCCATTTTATGGATCATCCGGGTATCTCCAGCAGTCGATATTTGAACATTATTAATTTCGCCTTAGTTTCATTCGATATTTGTGCTGCATTTACTTTTTTCTCTGAATTTGGAATAAACCCTTTGTTTAAATCTTTTATTTAGCTTAATTTTACTTTTGGCCTATTTTCGATCTAAAAGAAATAATATAAGTTATTACGATATATTTTAACAGATAAAAACCTTTCACAAATAACTCTAGTTCTATAGACCGGACACCATTATTTATATCCGAAGTTTTCCCAGCCTTAACCCCTACTAATGTCACAGAGATTTGATGATAAAATTTATTTACGTACATTTTTTTCTCAAATGTAGAATTGCCACTGAAATTTTGTTCATACAAAACAAAAACGAATGAAAAAACAATATAGAAGTATAGTGGGTTATAAGTTATAGTGAAGTGTATGAGTGTTGAAACAGATTAGTTTGATTTGGCCTTGTTAGTTAGATAGCCCACTATAAGAGGGGTATAAAGCAAGAAAATCAAGTTGTAAAGTGAAACAACAAATTTATATACATATACATCAATTAAGGTCTTTACAAATAAAATTAATGTATTTTGGTTGATACAAGGTCGTCAAAATGTTTGTAGTAGTCCTTGCAAGAATGAGTTTATGTGTACATAGGCAGGAACGTATGCGTGGATGTATGTATGTCTGTATGTATGTATGTATGAGCGTTATCGTAGGGTGGGAATGTCTTTGAAGTAATCACTCAGTCTTAAAATGTTCCGTTCGTTTATCAAGTATAAAAGAGGGAGAAAGGCAGAGATAATAATAACGATCGCTTGACGTTTGTCAAGTGACGTGTTAATACCCTGGTCTCATTCTCTCTGGTGACAGGCGAAGTTTACTTTTTGTATGTGCTGTTATTTTTGCTTGCTGGCACTGTTGGCATTCTTTATACAAAGTTTTTATCGACTTGGCCACCGATTTTCTTAGCTTTTGCGTGTGTGTTAAGCAAAGTTTGTAAATTCGAGTCTTTTTAATTTCTAACAAAATCAATGAGTCAGTGCTTAGCATTTGGATTTTAAATCTAGATCTTGTTTTGTTCACTACAAATGACAGGATTAAAAAAAAAAATAATGAAGAAAAGATTTAAAATATAATGACTGAAGGAACTGAATTTCCCAGCAGTTTCCTTACCCAGATAAAAGTCGGGATTTTCAATTTTTATGCTTTCTTCCACACTAAGAAAATTGTCGTGAAAGACTTTATTAATTTATCCGATTAATTTCTTTTATCTAAGCGGATTAATAAATACATACGGAACACTTCGAGTACTTCAGTTGTTGGATCTGTTATAACGAATTTAGTATAGGAGATAGAGAGATTAAACATCGGCGGCGCCCAACTCCTCAAATTGCTACAAAACCAAAAACATTAACCTAGGAACTCGAGTTATGTTCTTAAATTGTTTCATCAGATCGAGACTTTCATGTGAATGTCATACATGGCATTGAACTCGTTCAGAAATATCTATTCAGTCATCTGTATACAACCACTTTCACAAATCAATGTTTAGAAATACTTGCGAGCGAATGAAGCTTGTAGGTCTTAGCAAGTATCGTACTTCTTCGAATCGTCTGAGCTGGCGCTACAGAATCTTAAACAAATAACTGTACCAAACAACTGAAAGCATATCAATTGAGAAATTTCATCAACAGCATAAATTAGAATGGATACTACATTTAACTGGTAGAGAAAATAATGACACAGTCAAAATGTTGGCGTTACACACGACTTCAAGCAAAAGGTTAGGAAGGAAACCCCCATCAAAACTGGAAAGAGCGATAACAGTTAGTGGGCTTGAGAAACATATATACCGAATGTTTCCTTATAAAGATATATTACCATTATCATTAGCAATTCGGGGTTAAATTTTCATAGTCACATGGGAGATAACTTTTGTGACTATTTGCAAAAGTTATTTCCCTTGAAAAGATATACACGAAAGAAAAGTTAGACGAAATATTTTTCTTATAAAATAAAGTGGTTTGATTTCGTCATTCTTGTTGGTTCAATGTCTTTATTTACTTTTGATTTTGTTTCGTCTTATTCAATATTTTCTTGATTTCAGAATGAAGTGGAGCTATAATATATAAAAGATCTGAGTATGTACCTCCGATTTCGCTAAAATAGAAAGATACATGATGGAAAAAACATTGAAAAGATAATAAAAATAAAACTTTATTTTCAAAATCATTTTAATGTTATTAAGTAAGAGGAAGAATCAATGGATTATTTGATGTAAAATTGATTTTTTTTTCAAATTATTTTTTAGAATTTTGATGTCAAAGTCTTGTTTTTTGGCATCAAAGCGAGATCTTAAATTTCTACAGAAATTTGAGCACATTCTTTGAATTGGAAATTCTTGCAAAATTAAGATATTTTTCCAATTTTAATGAAACTTTCATTCAGAAATAAATAAAATTATTTTCTAAACCTTGCTTTTCTTTAGAAAATCGTTATAAAAATAAATTGTTAATCTTTTTTCCATCTCCCCCATTCATTTAATTTTTTTTTCAAAATTCGAGAAATTCTTTTTTGTAATTCATAATGTTCATAAGGACAAGTCCTCGGTGAATACAATTCATTAAATTTTTGGTCAAAAATTCTCCAGTTGCAGAAAATTGGTATTTTCCTAACTTTTTCTAAAAAAACCTATACCAAAGTAAATGTCTATAAATCCAAAGTATGTACTATTTAATAAAATATTAGATTGTATAAAATATTTTCATAATTTTTTTTCAGATAATAGAGTAATAAATAAAAAGAAAACTATGTATAAAAAGGGGTTCACAATGCCTTTCACTTATGTCCCCAAACACCAGGCTGCCTATAAATCACTGAACATGTCAGTTGTCTTTTATTTAATATTTGCGAAGGAGAAAAAAATAATAGCAGCAGCAGCAGTAGCAACAACAACAACAACGACAACAATAATAATAATAGTAATGTATAAAAACTTCAGATAGGGTATAGCTGTAAAAAGACATAAACCTTATCTTACGATGAGTTTTATCCTCTGTGGGACTTTATCAAGACAAATTGGTTACAAAATAAAATCCTTGCATTTGACCTGAAGTCCCACAGAGGGCAAAACCTGTCGGCTAAGATTAGTTTCTTTTTGTTTTTATTATTCAATAATAATCTTTGAAGATTTTCAGAAAACTATCAAAATACAAGGATCTTGAAGTGGAAATAAAAAAAAGTGGCATATGAAGACATCCATACTTTCAGTTGTGGTTGGGGCCCACAGTTTCATTGGAAAAAGTTCTGATTGACACAGTGAAAAAAAAATACAGAATAAAATATTGTTCTCACAAATACAGCTCAGACCTTACGAAGGGATTTAGTGCTCTATTAGGTGATCTTATTCTTTTACAAAAAATGTTCAGTTGGAAATGCCAGGATGCCATTTCTGACCTTAGGTCTCTGGTTGGTACCTTGCTCCGAAGAAAATGACTATACAACAGAAATCAAAGGAAATAATAATAAAAATAATATTACTAATAATGAAAAATGCAAAAAGAACATTCATAAAGACAAAGGGAAGTAACTTTGCAAAACTGAATTAAGTCCCTTTATTTTATGAACGCTTATGAAAACTCAAAATTACAGTTTTTCAGTTTTCAATACGAATATTTACTATGATCAGCTTAGAAAAGACATATGGTAATATAAGAAGTGAACTGGAAAAAGGAAGATCATGTTACGCTAATTTTCTAGGCAGGGAGGACCTGCCTCCTTGAAAACTAATTCGTTAAATGACAACTTTATTTTTGGGTTTCTTGAACTCTGACCCTGCTGTGAAATCCATAGTTCTCTTGTCCACAATGAAAGTTCGTTTCGTTTCCAACAATATTGTTTCTTTAAAATTTTTACTAAAACCTGCAGCAATAAATTAAATACATTCATGAAATTGTTTATAGAAAATTATTTTCGCTTATTTTTCCTGTTTTTTTTTTTCGTACCTCACCATATTTAGATAGCTCTTATCAGGTTTTGAGGAGCGTGGAACCACCTCTTAATTGCTGGTGTTCCCAGGTCCACATTGACCTAGAGCGGTAACATCTTTTACTTTTCCAACTACGGGCAAATAGTTAACACCCATACTGGAGTTAAAATACCATGAAAGTGTAAGGTTTTAATACCAGCAATAAATTTTTTGAGGAAAAATTATTACCAGCACGAAAAAAATATTATCAGCAATATATTTTTCTAAAAAAAATATTATCAGCAATACATTTTTCTAAAAAAATTATTATCAACAATACATTTTTGGAAAAAATATTACCATCAATAAAAATAAAACCTTGTCGGCATGAAATAGCCATTGAGGTAAAACAAATACCGTAAAAAAAACCCCAAAACAATCGTTATGAAAGAAAGTTGATATATATCCAGGGCAGTGATGCTCGTGATGAATTGTCCATTGGCTCACTGAATTTGTGAGTCAGTATAACAGCTGAGGACGCCAGCTATGAGGGTTGTTCCTATTGAGGGGGTTCAGCAACCTTCTTGTTGGTTATAGATTCGTAGAGTATGTTGGTGATGCTAAAGAGGTTAATGGGTCGATATTGTGACAGGCATGAGCGCTCACTTACCTGCATTCTTGAAAACGGCACACAGTTGACATCTTCCATACACTTGGAAAATATAATTGGTGATAACTCGGGGTTGATATTCTTAAGAACTAAATACAGCGTGAACCCCCTTTTTTCCCTGAAGAACTACCACTGGCATTTTTCCCTGATGCTTGGACTTCTTAGAATTAAGGCTGATAATTTTGGAAAGTTCTCGTGCCGTAACAAAAATATTACATTGTTTGTACTCCGTGAGAAGGGAGAAGTCAGGTAAGGAGTGGTCCTTATCGTTTAACGAATAATTAAAAACAAGGTTAGTTGCAAGAGCCTTGTCTTGTCATATGAAGATGAAAAAATGTCAGGGTTATTTATGATAGTTGGCATTGTGCTTTGCCTAATTTGAGAATGTTATTCCTGATTTTCACAGGGTCCAAATATTGTTTTCAATCTTGTCTTGAACTGACGGCACGTAACTCTTTGCATTTCTGTAGAACTCTCTTGCAATGATTGCAGGTGATTTGGAATGCTGCAGGAATCCGATTATACCGTTGTCTGTGGTACAGATGATATGTTTCCTTCCTAACCTTTTGTTCGTCGCTGTGTGGAACGTCAAGATCTTGATTATGTCATTATTTTCTCTTCCAGTTACATGTGATATCCGTTTTAGTTCTTGCTGCATTTGGAACTTTTCAAGTTCGGTGATCTTTGTTAATTTGTTAAGTTCTTTATTTGTGATTCTGTATCGTAAATCTGTGATATCTGACGACATATAACCTTATCCTGAAACTTCGCTTGAAGCCATTTTAATTATTGATCGAAGAAAACGGTTGTGTTTAACAGCTGATAATTTGGCCATTTCAGAAGGAGTTGGAAGCCAAGTGTAACATCCGTCCGAGAGGCTAATTTAAGAACATGAAAAAATCTGTAAAATGACAATAAGTTTTAACACACACGCACAAACTCTTTTACCATATTTCATATTTTAGCCTTTGCAATATTTTCGGTTCCGTCCTTCTCCAAACAAATGTCTCTTTTCCACTTGAGCAAGAGACCAATTTTCAGGTGCAAGTAAAAAACATGCCAATTTTCTACGCAGGAAATATATTTATTTTAAAATTATGAAATTATGTCCCTTCATGGCATAGGAGATTCTTGAGGGGCTATTAATTAAATGTCTTTGAATATATTTTTTGGGCAAAGTGAACAATCAGCTGATTTGTACATTGTAAACAACCTTTGTTTTGAATTTATAAACACTTTAGCTCAAACCTTTTTGCTTATGACCTGTACCATACAAAATATATCGTATATATATAAATATATATAAATTCCATGCATTTATCCTGATGTCTGCAGCAATGCTAATGATTCGTATAATTTTACTGACTACAAGAGAAATGTCATCTCATCTCACCTTGTTATATTGTAAAATCGTGTGGTGGTTGATTTCCACGAAGGAGACATTCTCCATTTCTGTCACCAGGTTCATCCAATGTAGCTCTACATTCATCAGTAAATTTGCTTGGGGCAAATAAATTTTTATGGATGCTTAACTCATTTGACTTTTGACGATTTCTTAAATGCACGATCCTGGGTGATTTCATGTCTTCAGGCAATCATCTGAATATTTTGCATTTTTTCTCTTTCTTTACATTCGCAATATAAATTTCAATTACTTTGCTTCTCAGTCTATGTTTAGTGCCATACTTAAAGACAATTTTGCTTCTTCCTATTTTGCTGATGTTTTCAATATCTTTTATTTGATTTTTTTGTGATTATTGTTCATTTTTATCCAATTTCTAAAATTGTATTCGCAAAACTTCAATAAATTTACAATATCTCCTTTGAGTTCATAAATTTCTTATGATCTAATGCAATTTTGATATATTTAAAATTCAAAATCAATATCAAAATCTATCTATCTATCTATCTATCTATCTATCTATCTATCTATCTCAATATGTTCATATCTATCTATCTCATTATGTTCATATCTATCTATCTATCTATCTATCTATCTATCTATCTATCTATCTATCTATCTATCTATCTCATTATGTTCATATCTATCTATCTATCTATCTATCTATCTATCTATCTATCTATCTTTACATTACGATGAATGATACGTACTGGGTGTGACGATAAACTACATGCTGCAGCAAGGCCTCTGGACCGGAGATTGGATGTTTTGAGGAGCGTCGAATCACCTCTTAATTGTTTTTGTTCCCAGGTCTACTCTGCCCTGGGGTGGTAGCATCTGTTAGATTCCGGGCTAACTGGGGTAAAAAAACTATGAAATTATAAAAATAAATTTTTTTAGTAAAAATACCAGTAATACATTTTCATTATAAAAAAATTACCAGCAAAACATTTAAAAAATATTAGATTACCAGCAATACATTTTTGTAGTAATAAAAATACCAGCAGCGCATTTTTGATGACAAAAATGACCCAAAACAAGCCAAACACAAACAAACGATGAATAACTTTCGAGTTGTATGAGAAAATCTTACAAAATAAAATAAATTAATGTAAATATTTTAATAAAGGAGATATTATTAACTGAATCTGATATGGCGTATTTATCATATAAGTACATCATATAAGGACATAATAAAAGGATTACCTACATTAGTTGGTTAATATAAATTTAATTGTGACATTCATTAATCCTAAATCTGTCATGTGATGAATGTAATTATATGATAAAGAATACATTTCATATTTACTTTAGAACAGAACATGAAATATCGAATGTGTGCAACGTTTAAAAAGAAACTTTGAGTCGAAGTTAAAAGAGAAATACAAAAAATTGGAAACATCGAAAAAGAAAACAAAATAAAAAGCAGCTTAAAATTTTAGAACCTTTAAAAATTTCAAGAAAATTGAAATCTTTTTTTTCTTCTTCTTCTTCTTTATAACTGAAACTGAGTATAAATGCAAAGTTTTCCGCTTCAATATGAATAGAAGGTGAAAGCAAAGCTGTTTTAATATTAATTTGATTTTTCGTATTTGGCTTTTCACACTGATCGATCGGCCATAAAATGAAAGGCACGATTTGGTTAAAAAAAGATTTATACTGTTGGCCTATATCTTTTAAATGTTCAAATAACATGTCACTTGATTGATTTTTCAAATCGACTAAACTTGTTGAAGCTCGCTTCATATTTGTTTTATGTGAGTCCAGAATATCTTTCAATTTGGACATTCTGTGAACAGAAAAAAAAAAGTCATACGCTTTACAATTTGATACGGAGAGATGTGAACAACTATGAATTCGTACAGTAAATTAAAAAAAATTCTTTCTTTTTCTTTCTGTGTGTGTGTGTGTATGAGAAGATAGAGATAGAGAGAGGGAGAAAGAGAGAAAGAGTGAGAGTAGTTGTCCAGTTCAGGTGGAGTTTGTCTTTTCTTTATTATAGAAATTAAAGGCTCACATATGACAATTTCGTTTGATCTAACCTCGTTCGCCTGTGAAAATCTGCCAGGTATTTTAAAATTATTATTTAAAATCTATATACGCACACACGCTTACACGCCCATACATACACACACACACACACACACACACACATATATATATATATATATATATATATATTAATAATTACACATGCACACTTAAATTAAATTGAGTAAATATTTATTCGCTTACCTGTATATGCACGCTAATGCAATGTGATATGCTATTTGATTTATCCACATTAATATCTATCTATCTATCTATCTATCTATCTATCTATCTATCTATCTATCTATCTATATTTAGGCAGCATATTTTCATTCAAGCATGTTTGGTTAAATAATTCAGACATATTATGTCTATTTATTTTAGTTGTAATCCTTTCAAGTCCACCAATGGTGGCATCAAGAAATTAATTCGTGTAAATAGACTTAATGCATCTAAATTATTTAAGCACACACACACACACACACACACACACACACACACACACACACACACACACACACACACACACATATATATATATATATATATTCTAACTTTTGTCTATGTTTCTGAGATAAGATATTGTAAGTACTTACATTATTTACATTGTTCGGGTGAGTGTCTCCAAGGACACATAGCCCAGTGGATAAAAGCGTTGGTTGAAGTAATACAGTTATTAAAGGGAAAAATAACTGAAACCTAGATATCCAGAAAAGGCATGACACGTGTAACTAGAACAATCTACCCCCGTGGTCTAAAAAAAGGGTTCGATCGAAATTCCAAGGTACATCCTCTGAAGAATGCCTTGGCGTGCAACGGCCGAAGCATCGTGAAAATGACACCAAAAATGAGGAAAACTCCCCGAACAATGTAAATATTCTAACTTGTTTACATTAAAATATTGCACTCACATACTAGGATGTTAAATATAAAGAGAGAGCAAACAAAATGTAGTACGGAAATTTGCCACTACTCTTTATGAGTAGTAATCGAATATCTAGATTGCAAACAAATGCGAAAGCTTATACTCAATATCAGGAAGAGACAGCTGAAGTTTCTTGGGTATATAATGAGGAAGGAGGGCCTGGAGAATCTGATACTCACGGGACGAATAGAGGGAAAGAGAGACAAGGG